>LPNX011143784.1:850956-1059551 GCA_001517045.1 Pseudotsuga menziesii
ACTAAATAAATATCGAAATAAACAAAGGATCTCTACATACAACTATGTCTATGTGCAAAAGTAAGTAAAGTTTATGTGAACAAGTAAAATAATAAATAGAAAAGAGACCAATTGCAAGAATGTAGAAACATATATAGTTATGTGGTAAGATAAGAGAAAGTGACAAAGTACATAAAATACATTAGGAAATTACATTATATACATGTAGAAGCCCATTGAAAAGCAAGTTATGGAGACCTTGGGACAAGAAAGAAAGCCACAATGCACATGATGAAGAAGACATGTATGGTAGGGAAGAAAAGGGAGAATGTTGGAAAGAATAGACTATCATAGGTGTGAGAAGGTGAATTCAATATATGAATATGATATGTAGAAGGAAGGTTGGAAAAACATGAAGAAGGTGATGCAAATGGGTGTTACGTAAAGAGGCAACAAAATGTTCTACAAGGTAGACGTTAAAGCCTACTTGTGATTTCCTTTTTTCAAGAATCGAGTGCTTTTATTTCTTTGATCAGGAGGAGAAGCAGTGTTGATCAGTAAATAAACTCCTTCAAGTTGATGATGAAAGATCTCAAAGATTCAATGACATAAAATTTATCAATCTTAATGGACAATGTGAACACAAATTGGTGTGAAGTAAGTCTTAGAGAGGTTATTATGAGGGAAGTAGGTTCAATGGAGAGAAGACACAAGTACTTAGCAAAATCTCTCAAGGATTTGATTTGCAACATAATAAAAATCTATAATGGTGGCCAATTGTCTAGTGTGACCTTGCAATTCAAATTTCAATCTATTGTACCTGTAACCACACTCTACGAATAGACCATCACATTTATTGCAATGCCACATGTTCTTCTCTTTGTTTGAAATTGTATTCATGCATTATATGCCATCAACAAAGAGAAGGAATATAAGGAAGTGGAATTCATACAAATTAATATTGGCAATGGATGCACAAACAAAAACACACTCCACCTTCTCAAAGTGAGTCATGTTGTGCAACTTTGTTATTATTTTGTTTTTATGGCTTTGGTTGGAAGAGGATGTAAACTTTATTCTTGAGGATGTCAAAGCTACATGAAATCCATTATCATGAAACCATTATTTCAATTAGAGGGTTTCTTCATATCTAGCTCTATAATAAGGTTATTATTGGGAACAGTGCCAATGGTCCAACCATTGAACTCTGTAATTTGATCACCTTTGATTATGAGAAGAGACGGAGTTTTAGAAGAGCGTGTGGACATGAGTCGACTCCACACAATTTGGCAATGATCCTACAAGAGCGTGACATCAATGATGTAGCTTTTCATGCCTCTAAGGCCAACAATTCTTCTTGTTGTTTATGAAAAGCCTTTTTTTTCCTGGATGGTTGATGTAGGAGAAACATGCATGACCATTCCAATAATGTCTATCATGGAATTGAGTGGTGAATTTTGGAAGTTATTGATCACCTTGAATTAATATAAGTCATAGGAATTGAGGGCCAAGTATTACGAGCAAGGTTGTATTGTGAACATTGTAGATAATATAATCTCAAGATGTTTATTAAGGTGGTCGTAATTGGGATTGGTTGCTTTTAGTGTTCCATTAGAGAGTATGTAGGCGTGACCGATTTCACTTTGGTCATACAAGGAGGTTGCTAATTCATTCAAGACAGAGACATGAAGCTCCTCTCCACAACAGTTGAGAAGTCAAACACTTTACCTGGGCCTCTTTAGTTGATGTAATTGCAGATGTTTTTCTTACCAACTACTCGACCTTGTATGGAACAATTTTTGTGGTTTGGGTTAATTCCTTTGAATGTATCCATAGAAAGATAAAGCTTTCATGTTGGATATTTCAAAAAAGGTGTTGCAAGTGAATCTTCTTGTTTCTCGGCAAAAGGGGTTTGGGTACTTGAGGATTCGAGCTATAATATACTTTTAGTTGGCATATGGAGAGGGGTCAAGTTCCCATTAAGTCAATATTGTGATGGATAACTTCAATATCGAACACTTTAAGAGTCCTATTCCAAAGAAGGGTATTAGTGAAAGGAAATGAGAGAAAAAAATGTATAAGGGGAGCATAAGAAAAAACAAAGGGAAAAAATAGAAAAAAGTATGAGTGAAATACATATGAAATTGTGAATAACATTACATGCAAAAGTTGTGAGTTTTTATAATAGAGCCTTCTTGAAGTTAATTGGGAGAAGGGTTTGGTGTTGTTGGACCCAGTCGAAGAGATCCATGTAAATTGTGGAATTGTTGCTCTTGAAAAACTGATATGGGAAATAAAAAAAATCCAACGAAATGGATGTAGTTGGATGGAACCATTTAGTAGTGAATCTATCACATTTTCTATCAAGGTTGGTTCCATCTCATGCCAGTTAAAGTCTCTCTACAAAGATGAAGGATGAGTGAAGGAAAGTATGGAAGGTCAACCCTGATGAAGTAAGAAGTAGGGGTTGTTCCAGATTAGGAGATTTTGATGGGACAAAAAAGATATAACTTGATCAAATTTTCATGGGGGGAAGTCTAAAAACAACTTGAAGTGAATATAGGTGGTCATTTGAGACAATAATAAAATCTTACTAAAGCACAATGCATGAGATTAATAAAAAACTATATAAATGTAAACTACATAACACCGCAAGGTACCCATAAAATGTTCTTTAATTGCAAATACAAAGGTTCAATTCCCAACCACAACCCCATAATATTTAACTGAGTAAAGGCACAATGGATAACTATTTGGAAAACGTGGGAAAGACAAGACATAATGACGATTGGAGTAAGAGAGATTCATGGGTAAATGTTGTACACACAACTTAAAAACTAAAGATGTGAAAGGATTTGGATTAAATGTTATTTGTACATATCAAGGTTCAACCCCCAACTACCACCCCATCATAATTAACAGAGGCTAGGGACAATTGAAAAATAAATTAGGAACTTTAAATAAAGAGAAGAAACATCACTATAAAAGGCCAATTGCAAAGTGGGAAAGACAAGACATAATGATAGCTACGATAAGAGAGATTCACACATCAATGTTTTACAAGCAACTCATAAAATAAAGAGGCTTTGGAATAAGTCTTCTTTAATTATAGATATCGAGGCTCAAACCCCAACCACCTCCCCATGACATTTAACTAAGGTTATTCACAGTTGACAATATAGGAACTTTCAATAATGAGAAGAAAAAGCATTGTAAAAATTCAATTACAAAGTAGTCCTCATATGCTAGCATTAAATGCCTAACCCATAAGTGAATGTTTTTAATTTTTATATGTAAGAGTATTACCATATATTTGAAGACAATAGAGATTAAAAACAACTAAAATACTTCCTAGACAACATATAAGGTTGGTACAACAATTGGAACATGAATAGATTTAATGAAGCATATCAAATGAGATATATAAGCCATTGATCATATAATAACAATTAATGGATAGACCAAGAAGAAGATATAGGCCCTGGTCCTTTTTAAAAATCCCATAATGCTGGCCAATCTCTTTGTTGTTACTGGGAAACCAAACGCTGAAATGGAGCAAGTGTTGCAATTTTTTCATCCTGGTGGATCTCCAAATTTTCAAAGAATTCTATGATGTTCTAGGTCCCTCTTTATTTGTTAATTTTATATGTCTTCACTAAAACAAGGTTTGACTTGTTTTTTTTACTTCAGCAGTAGTGCATATGGTGGGCTTGGCTCTCTTCTCTATTATAATTCCGAAATGTTAAATTCCAAATTTATCATACACATAACACTTATATCTACATGCTAGGTCCAAGCGTGATGTGTGCATCAAATTTCCCTTCTAGCACGAAACTAATGCCACCACTTGTTTCTATATGATGGTCTTTTATCTTCAAATCAACCATGTAATTTTTTATTTGTTTTGTTTTTATTGCCATTTCCACATTATAAAATAAACCTCTTGACCACTTTAAGTAACCACTCAAGAAATATAAAAATGCCAAACCACTAGAAGCAAAATAACAAAACTTTCGTAAAAGTTTCATGCTTTTGACATATCTGGTATGCTAGCAAGGTGGGTTGAATTATCTGCAATATATCAAACAATGTTTAATGAAAGGCAAATAAGGGTTGTTGTTTCCAAACTCAAATTTGTTTTTACATTCAAAGTAAGCATTTTGACCAGTGTAGTGAGGGTGTGTGCACCCAGTCTAAGAAGCATCGACCCCTATAATAGGATCCAACGTTGAAGAGCACGTCTCAATAAAATGAAAAGTAATAGAAAGAAAGGGCACACTAAAGATATTTGATTTGATTTTGAAAGGAAAATTATTGTCATTAAATGGTATTCATATGGATCCAAACGCTTCACATATAATATAAGTGAAAAGGCCATAAGAAATGAAGTAGCATAAAGGATGGTATAGAGAAAACAATTTACTAAGCATCAAGACTATATGTACCAAAATGGGAAAAGACTCAACCCATGGTTTAAGTTCATATGAAAAATAAATTAGTAAGAACCTTCAACCAAACATGTAAAAGATGAGAACAAGGATATTTCATATACGAACAAAAGAAAAATGTAGTTTTAAAGGATTTTGTAAAAAAATCATCTTGAAAGGAAGTTGCAAAGCCAATACAATGAAAAAGTTGGAATAACTAAATGCAAGATACAAAAAGGTACACTCCTTTGGATGGCATAAAAAACATAAGAACATAAAAATATATTGTTTTAAGAAAAGCAAGGGAAAATGGTGTAATATCCCAAACTGATATTTTGTACATTTATACTAATTGGTTGAGGTATTTGTTTATTGGTTCAGAGTTTCTCGTTGTTTACAACAAATAATATGGAATTGCATGTATTTACATGTACGTTGTAATTCTTTACAGTTGGGTGTGAATAGCATGTAGGTTGCCTCTTAAAATTTATATGAAAAAAAAATTGCCAATATTATAAGCTCTAAATCATAAAAAAAAACCCAAACACTTGCGGGGGGTATTCCAAGGCTGGAAAAAGAAAATCTAAAGAAAGCCTTAACATTTTTTTGCGGGGGTCAAAATTATAGGGTGTGCTTTATAATGTGTTTGAACCTTGATCTCAATGGTTTTTGTAGATGTATACAAACAAATAATTAAAGCATGTGTTGGTCAATTCATTGTCATAAAGAACCTATAACCTACAAATGAAACATTATACCTAACTACTTGTCACTTTAATATTTTTTTGTCTGTTATTGCTTCGTTGTCTATCACTATTATGAATAAGACTATGTTAGCTCATCATTATACTATATATGAGTAAACCTATAGCTATATACCCCTTTTTATATATCCATTAGCGTTCAACAAGTATCAATCATAGTACAAGTAATCTTGTATACAAAAATAAATAAAAAACAATTTCTTTTCAAAAATAAACCCACACAATGGTGTGAAAAATCCTATAAAAGAAGCAAAGATGATGAGGAAAAGTCTCTAATTTCTAAGTCACTCTCTCTGAAGCAAAGTTGTTCCTTCAAATCACCTAATTTAGAAGCAATCATGCATATAAATTCTATACCTTGAAACAAAAAATATATTGAAAATGATGTAGAGGGAAGGTTGTTGGATTGGCAATACGTCCAATGATCTCCATTTAAAAATCCATTACCAACTGATAGATCCATTAAGTTTGTCGTGTTATGAAGGATGCCCTTGAAGGTATACCTTGCCATCAGTTTGGGGATTAATTCAAGCATAGGGGATGGGTAAGCGTGAAAACCAAAACCAAAGGAAATACTAGAGTTCTGTCATGTCGTGAAGGAAGTCGTAAAAGGTTTTCCTGATCATCATGTTGGGGGATTAATGTGAGAAAAGTGGAGCAACTAAGCATGAATACCAGATCCCAAGGAAACCTGAAAGGTTTGTTTTATCGTGATAGAAGTGCTAGAACATTTGTCTTGTTATCAAGTCGAGGGATTAATGTGAGCAAAGGGAGCGGGTAAGCGTGAAAACCAATGGACAACAAGGCAAACACCAAAGCATATACGTGTGAAAACCATCGAACAAGGAGGTGGAACTGTGGTGGAAAATGGTTGGCTGGAGGGACCATGAATTTGGCTATAGTGGCCAGAGACACACCTCTGCAGAAAAACACCTTATGGCATGATTATGATATGTTTTAGATTTATTTTAAAATAAATCTAGGAAATAATTCAAAAGTAGGCAATGCTCTCATAATCCATTGATCATTAATTTTTGTCATCAAGCTTTTTGTTATTTGTAAATAATATTAACTTTATTGGCACAATTTTTCTTGATTGCGATAGTATTTTTCATTCTATGTCTTCCTCCAAGAAATTAATTGTTCTTGAGTGTGAAGTTTATTTGTTTATCTAAATAACACTCTTGGATGTTCCTAAATTATATAGAAATATTATTAACTATTGATTATCACATCAAACTTTATAACTTCTTCCATATATCACATTTCTATACTAATAATTTATATCTTCTTCCTAAACTTAGAATGAAATAGACTATCTTGCTAGCCCTAAATCTTGAGTTTGAGTCATTTAGATCTCCTTTTCTTCTACATTTAAAATACAAGGATGGATAAAAAATAATATTAATGAAGAAACATGAAACAACACTACAATCAAGAATGCTTGGGTTAAATTAAAAAGTTCACATCTACATTTTAAAATTAACATGCACATGAATAGTTCATGCTCTTACTAAGACTAAAATAAATGTTATAATGGCATTCGACATTTACAAAATATAAACATAAAATGACTTTCAAATGGTTAAGATGAGCATAACCAAGTCTCTCCAATATTAAACCATAAAAAACTGAAATTATTTTGACATAGCATAAACAACAATGACTGTTAAAAAAAGCATTCTTACATCCCAAAATATAATTAAACTTAAATTATAGGATAAAGAAAGTAAAATACACATTTATAACTAAAAATTTAATATATTTAAGAAATACAAAATAACATATACAACAATAAAATCAAATAAAAATAATAAGTGGATAAAATAATAAAATCACAAAAAAACAAAAACAATTCAAATTCATTAAAATGATTTTAATAATAATAGATTAACATACTCCCTCCTACGTCTTTCTAACATTGGAGCCTTAAAATAATAACAAGCCCGAAATGCTCTTCTCATCTTCTGCTCATAACACCTCTTTCTCGTTCTCTTTGGCTTTCAAACAACTAGAGAGCCACATGGATAGCAACAACTAGAGGAACGAGGAATCCAGAGATAAAATCGTTAATAAGATGTAGTAAATCGACTCACAACACCCATCTTTTTAGTTTGTTTTTGTTTGTTAAATTTGGAGAATTTTAAATCCATATACATTTGTGTACTATTAGGGAATTTTAAGTCATGTTTAGGAGGAGGGGACTCTGTTACACTCTAATTGAACAATTCAATGCAACTTGGTCTTCCTTGTGTTGAAAAATATTATTGATTATTCGGGCACATTTGGGTTGTAGTCAATGCATTCATTACTAGAAAAGACTATTTTGCTTAATAACATGTGAGGAATTTTTCTGGAAGGGGCATTTGCATGCATTTATATGATTCAGGTTTCTCGACCCTTTTATTCCCAAAGGTATAGTCAACAATTTACAACATTCTTAATTGATTTTTTTATTAGAAATTTTATTACATGTGAAGTTAATTTCAATCGATTATAAATGTTTTTCAATCAATTTCTTTATATTACCTAGTGTTTTTTTATGTTTTTAAAATTGTTCTCTAGCTATTTGGATTAGAATTTTTTTATTATTAAAAACCATAAAGTAAAACAATGCAAATTTTATCACTATGTTGAAGAATTTAATTACATTACTTTTAACATACAATAAATTTTTGATCAATTACTACTTTTACATTTTCACATGAAATGAATGATTTATTTTTTATTATTTTAAATGTAATCATTTACATTTTCACATGAAATGAATGATTTATTTTTTATTATTTTAAATGTATTCATTTACATTTTCACATGAAATGAATGATTTATTTTTTATTATTTTAAATGTAATCATTGAATAGTTCACTATATAATAACCCTTCAAAGTTAAATTGGATCCTATCCTTCGCTACGACGTCTTTCAACATTGTAGAGTCTTACAAATAATAACGAACCCATAATGCCCCTTCTCATCTTTTGCTCATAACCTATTTCCTTGTTCTCTTTGGCTTTTAAATCACTAGAGAGCGTCGTGGATACCAATAATGGGAGGAACGAGGAATTTAGAGAGAAAATCATTAATAAAATGTCTTAGATCGATCCACAACACCCATCTTTCTCATTTTTGTTTGTTTGGATCATCTAACCACAAAGATAAATAGTCCTCAATTATAGGGTTCAAACCAGAATTAGAATTCTTTAGGAACACGTCTTTACCACTCACATAATCATTGAATTCAACCAAACAAAATGTTATAGTGAAATTACAATGCATACCTTAAGTACTGACTATTGTTGCCCACTAAGTATAAAACTCAATGAATTATCTTGTGTGATGATGATAGTATGCAATTCATTGGAGGCAAACATAATAGTGAATTTGGTTAGAGTAGCAGGCCCAATTGTCTAAATGTCAAGATCAACCGTAATTATTCGCCAATTTTGGATCAGGCCAATTAGAGTTCTATATCTCTAGATTATACATTTAATTCCATGCAATAAGCCTCCTTTTCGCCGAGAAATAGTGAACAATAGAATGGTTAGTGATCTACTTGAACTTCCAACCCTTGAATTGTGTCAATTCATTTAACTGATTGGTCTGTGTTCTTGTTATGATTTAATTTGAACCTTATCAAAGTTGTATGATGTTAAGCAAAGAAATGTAAGTGTTTCTAAGTTCACACTGTTGTAACTGGCTGGTTTATCAATACAAACCACATAAGTAGGTTGGTAAGGCTATGTTTTTGTGTGCAGAATGGAG
This sequence comes from Pseudotsuga menziesii, assembly GCA_001517045.1. Lineage (NCBI taxonomy): Eukaryota > Viridiplantae > Streptophyta > Pinopsida > Pinales > Pinaceae > Pseudotsuga > Pseudotsuga menziesii. Next base: position 859,890 of record LPNX011143784.1, read on the forward strand.
AGTCTCCAGAGACACATGCCACATAGAGATCTAGATGGCATGAATAAACTTAATAAAATTGCTTTGCAGTTTGAGGATAGGATTTAAACACAGGCTGCAAGTCAGGTATGTTGCTCCTCATATTTGAGTTGTTCTGACAGTTCAAAGCTTTCTTAGGATAGAATTATTCGATCATTACCACTCTATATCTCTAGTGCATATTCCACTTCATCTAAGCATGGATTAAGTTTATATATTTGGATGTTTTTTCTGAGATTAACAAAAATGGTGTGGTCTTATATGGGCTAACTGTGGGTTTTCCAATGTCAATGAAGTGTCAGTTCAAACTGGACAAACAATTGTTTATCATTGGAAAGAAAAGGTTTATCAGAAAGTAAGATATTATACATTCTATATTTTCTTCAAATGTACATTATTCTTGAATGTCATTGCATTGGTATTTGTGTGTGGGTCTTCTTTCATTCATAATAATCAAGGTTCTATATGTTATCGCAAGTGCTCTTTCTGTAAATAATGTTAAAGTTTGTCATGTGATATTCACTATTTATTGGTTCACAATCATGAATGAATAAGCAACCCATAAGAGAATCCTGGCATACCTCTACATCCTATTTTTTTCCCTACGTTTCTTTTTGAAATGCCTTGATAAATCTTTTTGTTTTTTGAAAATGCATCATATATTACTTTGTTAAATAGTAAATAATACATCATTAACCTTGCATCATTGACCAAACTATGATAATATAGACTACTCTTCCCTACATAAGTGAGTGGAGACAACATATCTCTTTGACTCCAATGTCAAGAGTCAAGAGATTCTACATTTTTTATGATGTAGATTATCTTGAGATTGGATGCCTTGAGTCCTTGACAAAACTTTGGTGTCTCGAGAACATAAAAAGTGATAGAAATTGTTTTGTTCTTTTTGCAGCTACAAAATCTAAAGGATATGTATTATCTAGAGATGAAAGAATTATTTACAAAGGTTTCAATGGAATGCCAACATGTGCTTTTCTTTCTTCCTAACTATTTTGACCATTGTCTAATTGATAAAATGGCATGGTTGCATTACTAATATATTAAAAGTGAGATGTGAAAACTTCAAAGCATAGAGTGAAGTATGCTTACGAGATTGCAAGAGTAGGCTATAGTTTTTTTGAGAATGCACTCCAAGTAGCCACCATTATTAGTGACAAGACCATTTTCATGTATCCAAAATGATATCAATGGTTATGATAGTTTGGTATTTAAATTAATTTTGGCTGGAATGATCATAGAATTGTTGTTTTACCAGCCCATGGAATTTGATCAACTCAAAAAGCTCAAGCAGTACATAAATACATTGCAACGTATAATAACAAATTTTCAAGTACATAAGAGTGGTATTCCACTAGGGTTTAAAGAGGACAACGTTGATGCTGTTAAGAACCGAATTCAATCCATTCTGAACTCGTTTAAGAAGACAAAATCCGCTCAACAACAACAACAAGAGCAACAACAAATTCCAAATCAGACTCTCATCCAGGTGCAATCAACTATTGTTGACTGGAAAGAAAAGGTTTATCAGAGAGTAAGATATTATACATTTCTATTTTTTCTTCAAATCTACAATACGCTTGAAGATCCTTTGTATTGGCCTTTGCGTATGTATCTTCATTCATTCACAATAATCAATCTTCTATATGTTAGTCTAAGTGCTCTTTCTGTAAAGAGTGTTGAAGTTTCGTCTATTATGAAAATATGTCATGTCATATTCTCTGTTCAGATGTTCATAATCGTGAATGAATACGAAAACCCAAAAGACATGCCTTAACATACCTGTACTACATGTGTCCTTTCTTTTTCCCTCTTTCAATATGGAATGCCTTGATAAATAGTATTTTGAAAATGCATCTTATATTTCCTTGTTGAACAATAAAGAATACATCAATATCCTTGTAGCACTGAGCCAAACTATGATAATATAGACTACTCTTCCCTACATAAGCCATAAGCTAGGGGAGACAACATATATGCTTGGCTCCAATCTTAAGAGTTAAAAGAGTCTATATATATATTTTTATGTAGATTCTCTTGAGATTGGATGCCTTGAGTATTTGACAAACCTTTGGTGTCTTAAGAACCTAAAAAATTGTAGAAATTGTTATGTTCTTTTTGCAGTGACAAAATATGAAGGATATCTATTATTGAGAGATGAAAGAATTATTTACAAAGCTTTCAATGAAATGTCCATAGGTGTTTTTTTTTTAAATTTCTAACTACATATACAACTATCTAATTAATAAAATGGCATGGTGGCATTATGAATACATTGCAAGTGAGATGTGAAAACTTGAAAGCATAGAGTGAAGTATGCTTAAATGAGATTGCAAGAGTAGGCTGGAGTTGTTTTGACACTGCAATCCAATTATCCATCATTAATGGTGATAAGACCGTTGTCATGTATTCAAAATGAATATTAATGGTTATGACAATTTGGTATTTTAGTTCATTTTAGCTTGAATGCTCATAGAATTGTTGTTTTATCATCCCATGGCATCTGATCAACTCGAAAATATTAAGCACTACAAAAATACATTGCAATGTATGATAGCATTTTTTCAAGTACAAAAGAGCAGTATTCCACTAAGGTTTAAAGAGAACAAGGTTGATGCTTTTGGGAACTATATTCAAGCTATTATATTTAACTTGTTTAAGCAGAGAAAATATCCTCTGCAACAACAACATGGACAACGACTTCCAAATCAGAATGTCAGACAAGTGCAATTAATAGTTGTTGACTAGCAGGAAAAGTTTATTAGAGAGTAAGATATTATACATTTAAATTTTTTCTTTAAATCTACAATATTCTTGATGGTCCTTTGCATTGGTCTTTGTGTGAATATCTTCATTCATTCACAATACTCAGTCTTCTATATGTTATCCTAAGTGCTCTCTGTAAAGAAGGTTGAAGTTTTATCTCTTCTGGAAAGAGGCCGTGTCATACTCTCTGTTTAATTGTTGACATTCATAAATTAAAACAACAACCCATAAGAGATGCCTTGACATACCTGTACTACATGCTTTTTTTCTTCCTATGTTTCAATCTGAAATGCCTTGATAAATATTTATTTTTTTGAAAATGCATCTTATATTTCTTTGTTGAAGAATAAAGAATACATCAATAACCTTGCATCAATGAGACAAACTATCATGGCTCAGTGCAACAGCTTACCCACTCAAGCACAACTTACTGATAATATCGACCAAAGGGGCTCAAGTGGTGCACAACAAGGCAACACAACTTGGGAGCACAATGTACATGGGTGTTCCAAGTCAGAAGCACGTGTGCACTTGACTTATCTTTTGGGTGAGCATGCAAGTGTATGACAACAAGTGGCCAATTATGTGAGGTTTCCAAAAACGCACCAAGGGGGGAGTGTGGTGACAACAAGCCAAGGCTGGGAACATACCCACACCTTGGTGTTCACATAGAATACTGGTTGGAGGCTCGGATGCCTTAGCTTGGAAATAAAGGCAAGAAGTTGGTAAGGCAAGTGAGCATGTTGGTTGGGCATGTCTCAAGACAATGCATCGACAAGTGCGACAAAGGTCGGGTTGGAGCATGTCAAGTGGGAACGTTCCTGGTAGAGTGAAGAAGTGGCACAAAAAATGGAAGCACTGCAAGGGGATAGTGTGCAGATGAAGCTAAGGAAGACACACTTAGTGAGTCAGCTAAGGGGTGCCTCAAGGCAAATCCTTAGGTGCGCCCTTAGGCCGTGGAGGCATAGAAGTAAGGCACACGAGCTTTAGTAAGAGGTAGCTGAAATCATCCAATATGGAAGAGACTAAGTGGAAGTCTGACCAAGATGAGATGAGGTGAGGTGCAACCATCCGCAGGAGTAGATCACTGCAAGGGAGGTGCCACCTAGCTTTGGGAGAACACGTATTTGGCAGGATCATTGTGGAACTGAAGTTTGGCAATGAAGAAGGCGCGACAAGCATGCTAGTCTTTTAGGATCTTCTTTGTTGTTGCTATATGGGCGCTCCATGGTAGGGAAGACTACAATGCCATCCACCTTGTATTGTAATCAAAATTTTGTTAAATATACAAGTGAAGGGAATGCCACTTTGGGAACCCACCCCTACTTCTTGTGTTACTTATTATTTTGGCATGCATGTTTATTATGGTTAATTGCAAATATGGATAAGTATTAGCAAAAGATAAGTGTAATCAAGTAATGAGTGTAAAATTAAGTGTGAAGCTTTTGCAAGGGACATAAAGAGTTAGGCATAGTCTGTTGGATGCCTACTGGGCTAGCCACACCCATGGAAAGGAACCAGGTAGTGTCGCATGGACCCTTTGGATGGCTAAGTTAGTCGAGCGTCAAGAGTGCCCGTGACATATGCTATCAAAGCAGGATTCACTAGGGAAGTGAGTATGAAAACATGTGGAACATAAATACTTGGGAGCACATAGAAACTGGATGCGGAGGTGAGTTCTTGAGTTCTCTTGTAGGTTTATCACTTCGCTAATCTCTAGGCAGGAGGTGGATGAAGCTACACAGGTTGCTTGGAAGGTGGTATCCTTGAGACAGGGTCATTTTTTGAGATTTCATTGCCCAAAATGATCACAAGTGTGGTGTGGGTGCGAACAGAGTTGGGAGACAGATAGCCTCCGCACATGGAGGGAAAAAACGCCCTCGAGCACGCTCGAGGGCGCCCCTGAGATCAATTTTCGTGCATTTCCAGCAGACCCACCTACAGCCTAGGCTTGCCTTCAGGCACCGATGCTTTCTGACGAAATTTGACAGCTACAGTACAAAACTGACAGCTGAGGTTACCCTTTTTCCTTGGCGGCAAAAAAAATTAAGGCTATTAAATGAACCAGCAGCGTAACCGCCATATCCTGTGGCTTGGTGGCGAGAGCTCACAGGCAATTGCAGGCTCAGCGTGCTCAGTCCAGGTTACCATTTTAAATTTACCCGCCCCCGCCTCCGCCTCCGCCTCTGCTTTCCAATTGCATGTGCGTGAAGGGGAGTTTTTAGCCCAGCTGATGTCACGTAAGGGCGCCCCCTGGGGCGCCCTTTTTACCTCCATGTGCGGAGGCTAAGAGGTACACACGATAGGTGCTCCCGTCTCCGCAGTAGGTGCCTCAGCACAGGGCATCGATTGCATAAATTATTGGGGCAGAATCAAGTTTTGGTGGAAGTGACAGCCAAGATTGCAGATTTGAAATTTGAAATCTAGTAGGAACTCAGTTAGTTGTGAAGAATGAAGTGTAGCGGGATTCTATCATTGATAGGATAGGAGCAAGTGGAATGGCGTGTCCATGAATTTCAAGCCTTCGAGAGTCGAGACAACTTGAATGGGCACATTGAATTCAGAAAAGACAACTTGAGTGGACGAAGCCTTGCCTAGTCTTGCAAGAAGGTGTCGTGCAGAGTCCAGACCCACGAACAAGTGCAAGTGCTCAATGGGAGCACGCTACCCAAAAAAAATGACTAAGTCAGGAAAGTGTGTCGTGACTCGCAGATCCGATGGTGGAATAAAAAACAAAGGGTGAATTGGAAGTGGCTTTAGACATAGAGGAGGAATATTCCCTTGGGGGAAGAACATGACGGGACGTATCGAATGAATACGAGAGTCTCAACACTTGAAAGAAGCGCGTAATATACATCTGCAGCGCTTTGCAAGTAGGTTGAGAAAGTCAACAACATGGTGACAAAATTGATCTGAACGAAGAACCATCTCAATGGGCTTGTGGGAAGCAGGGATCAAAATTCAAGCCGTCGGTGCCCGTCAAAGGGCTCCTAGGCCGTCAGTGAAGGGGAATTTAAAATTTGGACGTCATTTAAAATGGGGTTTTAATTTTTATCATTTTAATAAAAAATGAAGCTTTTAAATTAAAATTACACTAGAAGGGCTAAGATAAAAATTGCCCATCAACAATTTTTGTGATTTCGACCTGTACCAACCTCCATGATATTTCATATCATATTAAATGAGAAGATCCAATGCGATCGGGCCAGGCATTTTCAATTGAATTCTGGACGGGATGATTTTCAGTGGCTGCCTTCCCAATAACGCCACTTACACAGGCTCTGTCAATAGGGTAGATTTACTGAAGTTGTTCTTGTGAATGAGAACGAGATGGTGGCCATATTTTTCGAGCTCGATGTTGTCATCTACATTTCTTTGATTGATGGGTTCTGTAAAATGGGCGAGCTCGATTTTTCCATAGAAATGCAGATTCTCATGGTTGAGAAGGGGATGGCCCCAGATGGTTTTACCTACATCAGTTTGATTCAGGGGCTCTCTGATGCGGGTATGTTGGACGAGGCTCTGGGGAGTATTTCTCTTAAGGAAGTTTTGTTCAGACAACAAGGTTAGTATTTTAATAATCTCGGATTTGGAAATCGAAGCAAATATGGGATCACTGGATTTGGTAATACTCATCATGTAAAAAGACCCCGAAAGTGTATCTGTATTTTTCCTTGGATTAGTTTTGGTCTTGTGAAGAAGAAGTCATTTTTAAGAATATGGACTCAAATTCCATGGCAAATCATGGTGGTAACAACAACAGCAGTAGCCATGATCATTGCTGGCCCTCTAAGATGTCGAATTGGCATTTAAAGAGTCCTAGGGACTGGGAAGGTTGCACAGGGGTTTACAGTACAGCCGGGGATAGGTATGAGAGATTACACATGGCTGAATGGGTTTGTTCATAAGAGGGTTATAATATTGGGAAGGAGTTATTCCGTGGGGCGAACATGGTTCATGAGTCCTCGCCCCTGTCTGAGCCTCTCATGGCTGCTGGTAATTTTACTGAAGTTAATGACGGGAGTTTTTTAGGAAATTGTAAGGCACAGTCTCCTCTGGATGTCAAAATTCATCAGAATCCTTTGGCTAAGGGTTCTGTGAAAAGCGAAGGCAATGGATTATTGAAGGGTTGGCTTGTAGAAGGGGTTGCAAATGGTGGTAATTTTCTTGGGGGTTCCGATTATAGCCATTCTGATCAGAGAAATATGGTGGTAGTTGGCTTGGGTGGGACTCGGGAGGAATGGCAATTATCAGAGTGCTAACAAGGGTCTCATGAGAGATAACATTAATGTCATCAAGGATGTTCAAGGGGATTCCTTAGCGTGCCTTAAGCTAGGAAAGCGACAGCATTTTGGAGACTCTGTGAATCCAGATAAGGTAATTAATCCAGTCACTGGTAATAGCGCTGGCGATTGCATTTATAAGAAGCCGAGGGCTTTGTCGACTTCGACCGCGCAACCTCCCAGTTGTCAAGTGGAAGGATGCAACGTAGTGTTGGCAAATGTAAAAGAATATCACAAGAGACATAAAGTCTATGAAATGCATTCCAAAGCCCCCAAAGTCATTGTTCTTGGTATTGAGCAATGCTTCTATCAGCAGTGTAGCAGGTAACTAACCAAGAGACGGTTGCACCTCACTGGTTTTTTTTTCTGAGTAGGTCAACATGGATCCATACATACTAAGTATATAATTTGATAATACACATGAGTAATTGGGTGTTGTGGTGCCTATCTAGATTCCGTGGCATAGCAGAATTTGACTACACAGAGAGAAGTTGCAGGAGAAGGTTGGCAGGACACAATGAATAGCGGAGGAAGAACTCGTTAGATTCACTGGCTAACTCTGGCAGCCAAGGTAATTTTATGTAAATTTTCCTTTCCTGTTACTGTAAGGCAGAGATGTGCATGCATTCAAGCACAAGTTCATTAGTTGACAACCTATTACTTTTTGAAGACTTTAGTTTTATATTTGTCAGAGGATAATTCTCTGAATTGGCCCTATGAAACTTTTAGATGATGGCTGTGTAAAAACCTCCATTGTTTATTCTTCAGGTGTGCATCTTTTTGATACTTTATCAATTTCTCGGTAATCTCAAAACATTCAGCTTTGGTTGCTTCTGCTTCCCCTATATATTTTATTTTATGACTGAGGCTTCGGAGTTCTAGCACAGGCTGGCTCTTGTTTTGAATTCCTTCAACGCCATCAAGAATGGTCTCTTAAGTGAGCACATATTTTAGTCCTCAATCCAGACTTCCAAATTTATAGCCATAGATTGTACTATCTGGCTTGACCATCTGTCTGAGTTCCTTTTTTATTATAAACCTTAAAGCATCTGAGCAATTGTAGGCTTATTCCCCAATCAAATAGATTGAACACAATGTAGGCAGGGATATACATTCACTTTTGCAATTTTACAAATCCCATTAAAATGACAAATCCCATTTTGCAATTTAATTTTTTGTTTTTAATTTTTGTCATCAAGTAAATGAAATGTACAATTAATTTATTACTTTCATTTGAAATGTAAGCTTTTTGAAATCCCTTCATCAATGAAGGGCTGCATGAATATATAACCTTCTATATGAAATTAAGACCAGCTCTTCAATCTTGATCCCTGGTGGGAAGAGTCTCAATGAGATTGCATTTAGTTGTAAGTTATTAATAATTATTTTAATAAATAAGTATAAATGAATTAATGGTTAGGAATTAATAAATTGAATGCTATTTATATTTATATTTTGTAGTGTTTAAATAATTAAAATTTATTTTTTTTAAATTGATTTTCAAAATTTTATTGCTCACTAGTGAGAGCTCGTATTTGTATTACACCTGCTCCAAATCTTTCGTAGAATTCCAAATTATTTCAAATTTCCTTACACAAAAATCCAATACTGTTGAATTATGTTGCTATGATTCAAATTAACTAGCATACTTGAGGATGTCATTTGTTCCAAACTAGATGCGATCACACTTTAATGTTGAGTACTGTGCAACTCTCCATATTAATTGACAAATATGATACACTATAACACTCTAGATTAGGAATTCTAGACAAACCATTATATTTTCCCTTAGAAAAAAATCATTTTATTCATCGAATAAAACATGAACTACTTTTCCAAGCTTACATCATATCGAACTTCGAGTTCGTGTTACATTACAAAATCATCCTTGGTTTAGGATTGAATGCTACACAATAACACATAGTAGTATGTTGACAACTTGCATTTCTGCATTGCCCCCTGTATTATTTCAAAGTGTCTCATAATGGAAGGCTGATATGCCTTCTTCCACCTCCTCTGTCTCTATAAGCCCAGGCTGAAATTTATATACTTCTAAAGACAATACTACAAAAAATATCAACAACTTGTTGCGGAAATTAAACATCTTGATGAAGAAAGAAATCACTCAAAGGCTTTTTGTCTATATTGAAGAACCATCTCAATAAGATACTTATGAATAAGGGCATGAGATGGTGTAGTTAGTGGGAAGTTGAATTGAAAAAACATATAAGGAAACATAATATGGTATGGGTCTAATGCAAAGGATAAATGGGTAATTGAGAACATGATCAGCATATGAATAAGATGAACATTAGTGAGTTCATTGATTTAGATTGCAATAACTGAAAAATTATGATTAAAAAACTTGTAATAAAGGAATCATATATTGTATTACATGAACAAATCTTGAATGATACTTTTGATACAAATGAGATAAGCAAGCATTCAATGTTAGCATGGACTATGCGAATAGGAGGAAATAATTTTGAACAAAAGGGAGAGCATGTAATAAGAGATGAAATGATATGAGGTGTTAAATAGAAGAATTCTTGGTATCATATTCAGTTTTTTCAGTCTCAATTCTATATTTTAAATGTCAAAGTGACATCCTTACACTTAAGAGCCAAACCCTCTCATATCCAAGAACCGTGAATATGGGCATAATTTAGGGGAAGGTTTATTTACCTTGAATGGTGAAAATGTTTCAACCCCCCATACTTTATCTTCAATAGAACTTCTAGTTACTAGATCCTTCACCTTCAGTGTTGGCTATGGTTGTTACCACTTCCCTTATTTTCTTATGCACAACATAATGTTCTTCCTTTCTTCATTATTAAAGTAAGCATTAGCTCTAACCAAAAGGTGCTGAGATGAATAGTGTAAGCATGAACATAAGAGTTGTAGGATATGGACCTGAGTGAGGGTTATCGCTCTGCAATTGAATTTCTTTATTGGAGCTATGGTTTATCAAGAATGGTTCTGTCGTCGGCGACTGGATGTGCTTGAGAGTTGGCTAGACGAAGGAAGATATGGCGAGGATGGTGTTTATGGCGTTTTCTTAGCACCAAGTTCAAAGAATGTATGATGCGGTAATTGTTTTATATTCTGGGTTCTTGTTTATTTTTGGCATTTGCTGTTATGGCAATGGAGTTTGGACAAACCTCCAATTACTTGGAAGAGGCAATGAATCTTCAGGCGGATACGGAGGTTCCTCACACTGCGGTTGGGTGTTGAGTTTGTTCTGGCCGCGACCGGGGGGACCCGTGTCTACGAAAGACCTGACAACTGGCCCTACCTTGGGTGATGGACTTGTTTTGGATTTTCTTGGGTGACTACCAAACCCTAAGGTGAGTTGTCATCTAGGGTTTGTAGACCTGGCAAGAGATGTGAATGACTTGGAATTTTTGGTTTCCTTTGGGCCAGCTGGCAGGCTTATTGAGGACTTTTTCGACTTTGGGTGTGGTGGTGGTGATATGGCTATTCCTCAGCCTTTACTACCCATGGTTACCTCATATTATCTTACTAGGTTTTTATACCCTATTCAAGTGGAGGGGGTTTTTAAACCCCAGCCGGTGACTATTTCTCCTCCCTCATTCATAGTGGGAAATTTTATTGTTGTTGGGTCAGATCAGGGTCTTTTGTCAGATTTTGGCTGTGGATGGCAAGCTGGTGGAACCTTCTCTCTCTCAGGCGAGTGGATAGGGAGGATTCCTGGTCGAGGATACGGTGAACAACATTGAGGTGGAATCTCCCCTCTCTCCACCTAAGGCCGCTTCTGGTCGAAAGAAACCCCTGCGGAAAAAGATGAAATGTGTCAAGGATAGGGCACGACCCGATTCTTTGGTCATGGGGGTGGATGTGCTTTTGGATGAAGCAATGGATTTTTCTGAAGCGGTTTTGGTGGGTCGAGCTCGTGGGTGACATTTCAGAATGGAATTCCTCAACAGATGGGATGGAAAACAATGGGGGATTTGTTGCCTCGGTTACACTCGACTAGGGTTCTGGCAAAAGGATGGTTTTCATTTATATTGGACTCTCGGGAGGTGGTTGACAAGGTCTTAGGGTCACAGTGGAGTATGGATGGCATACCACTGATTCTGAAGCACTGTGATCCTTTGTTAGATGCAAACACGGAGAAAGTTTCCCTGGAGCCTTTGTGGGTTCGTTTTCCTTGCTTACCTATGCAATTTTGCGGAGATTAGGAATTACCTGGGTGAATTTGCTGCAACAAATTATACTTTTCTATCCATGGGGATTATGACGGTGGCAAGGATTTTGGTAAAAATTAACCTGAAGCTTGGGATCTCAACGATATTCACATCAAGTCTTCGTCAGGTACCTACACACAAATATTGGATTATGAAGGTGTTCCCTTGTGCTACCATCGTCGTCATGCATATGGCTATCTATTGGCAACTTGTCCATTACCTTTTCGGGGAAAAGGTCTGTATTTTGGTGGTCCATCTCGGGTGATGTCGATGATAAAAAAATATTATTCTCAAATGGGGGAGGTATTTGGTGGTCACTCTCAGTGCTTTGGTGTGCGGGAGACTGGGGTGGGGGAGGTGCCTACTATGTCGACTGGTCCTATTCACTCAGCTCCTTCAGCTGCGGGCGCATGCCGTGAGCCACCTGCACATGCTTCTCGACTGAATGATACTACAGGTATGTTATATACTTGTACATCCTCTGAAATCTCATTTAAATTACATGATGTATTGGATGGTTGTTATGTGGTGGTCTCCTCTCCCATGGCCAGTTCTCCCCTTCTATCTGGTGTGGTACCCTGTTCGATTCCATGGGTGAGTTGTTTCTTTTCTCCCTCCATTATCCACTGATCCATCATATAATATCACTTCGGAGGGGGGGAACATTTGATACAAATTGAGAAATCGGGAGGTTTTAGATGAGGACTCCTGGGTTAAGGGATTATCTGATTTTTCTCATGGTGGCTTTTCTTTGAGGATCCGTGGGAGTAAATCTCACTTCACGAGGGAACAAGAGCGTGCATTATTGGATGTGGCTTTGGAGAAGCAGTCTTCTATTGAATGGGCACTTAAAAAAGTGAAATTCCAAGATGGGGTTATCACATGAAGATTATGTCCTTCATTTGTCGTGGGTTGGTGAATCCCTCCAAAAAATCCTCTCTTCGGCGTTTGATTGAGCTCAATCGCCCTAATGTGGTTCTTCAACAAGAAACTTTGGGTTTGAATGAGGATGTGTCGTGTGTTTTAGAATATTTGCTTATGGGATGGATGTTTGTTGTTGTGGATGTGCATGGGCATTCTAGAGGTTCAACTTCGAGGTGGAATTTAAAGAGTTTTCGTTGTGAAAGTATGTGGAGTTTTTACTCTGGTAATGGCCTGGAACTTTGTGATGAACACCTTAGGAAGGTGTTGACTATTTTGAACATTTATGTACCTTATGTGAATAGGATGCCTTTTTGGAATACTCTGTTAAGAAAGTATTTTTTTTAATAATAGGGAGGTGATTCTGGGAGGTGATTTTAATCTCTCTTTGGGGTGTGCTGAAGTTTGGGGGCCTAGGGTGGTTCCAGATGATATGGCAACTTTTTTTATTAATGCCCTTGCGCAAAAAGATTTGTTGGATACAGCACCCGTAAAACTGTCTCCAACCTGGCGAAATAAGAGAACTAGTGAGAATAGGGTGGCTAAGAGATTGGATAGATTTTTTGTTGCGGATCGATTGGTGCTCGAGTGTAATTTGGTTCATCAATGGGTGGATAGTGGGGGGGAATCTGATCATTGTCCTATTTTATTTAAGATATAGGGCAGGAGTATGAAACCTCCTAGTTCTTTCAAATTTAACCTTGAGTGGTTAAAGGAGCCTTCTTTCTGTAAATTGGTAAAGGATTTGTGGATTCCCATTACTCCCGAGTCTTAGGATTTTGTAGGGGTCGTCTTTATCGATAATATTCATAGAGTAAAACAAGCTACTATTACTTGGGCCCATGCAGAACAACTTCGTGATGAACATGATCTTCGTGACTGTGAATTTTTTCTTGATCAGATTATTAATAGGCATGGTTTGGGCTTTCTTGATCAGGTGACTAAATATGAAGTGATTTCATGTGAATCTAGATGTCAGAAGCTTTTGGGTGAAAAAGAAGTTGCTTGGCGTTTAAAAAGTAGGGCACTTTTGTTAACATGTGGGGATGAAAATACAAAATTATTTTAGGATTTTGCGAAGGGGAGGAAGATATCCAATACTATTTGGGAACTCAATGATGATCATGGTGATCCAGTCACTACTTTTGATGGATTGGATGGGAGGGGGTGCGACACTTTGGAGATTTATTCATAGCCCAGGTTGGCCCGTCTTTAGCAGAAACTATCAGCGTTGACCAACTTTTTCCCAGGTTTGTGGATGACGATGATAACAGGATGCTCATGGGGGAAGTAACAAATATTGAATTACTTGAAGTTCTCCATTCCTTTCAGAAGGATAAAATCACAGGACCGGATGGGTGGCCTGTTGAGTTCTTTCTTGGGTTCCTTGATCTAGTGGGTGATTATCTGTTGAAGGTTGTTTAAGAGTCTAGGAAGGTTGGTCATATTCATGGGCCTATAAACTCAACTTTTATTGCACTTATTCTAAAAAAGGATAAGCCTGCAAATTTTGATGATTTTCGTCTTATCTCTCTCTGCAATTGTCTTTACAAAATCATTGCTAAGATTATTTCTCGGAGATTAAAAGTTATTCTATCCCGTTGTATTTCCAGGGAGCAGTTTGGATTTCTTAAAGGTCAACAAATACATGAGGCTATTGGGGTGGCTCAGGAAGGGTTACATACTTTAAAGACTCGTAGGCTGAAAGGGGCGGTTGTAAAAATTGATCTTTCCAAGGCTTTTGATCGGGTAAGTTGGCTATATATCCGAATGTTATTCACTCATTTGGGATACAACTATGATTTTATTAGATGTATTATGGCTTGCCTTTCTTCGGTAAGCTTTGTTGTACTTATCAATGGTTCTTCTAGTCCTTTTTTCACTGCTGGATGTGGCCTGCATCAGGGATTCCCACTCTCCCCTTTACTCTTTCTCCTTGTGGCTGAAGGGTTGAGTCATTTTATTCTGGTGGCCAAAGTTGATGGTTCATTTAAAGACATTCCTATTTCTGAGGTATTGCATATTACACATTTTCTCTTTGTTGATGATATCCTCATTTTTTTTTATGGTTCCCTCTAGGATATTCTTAAACTCAAAGAAGGTTTGCTATTACTACAAGTGGCCACTAGCATGTTGGTTAATGATAAAAAATCCACCATTTCTTATTCAAATACGGAGGAAGGGGAGATAAAACAGTATTCTTCATTACTCCCTTTTAATTCCTTGAGGCTTAAGGATGGACTCAAAAACTTGGGATTTTATTTGAAACCAAATGCCTACTGTATTCATAAGAAATTACCAAGCCCAAAATGTATCCTAAATAAGAAAAAGGTAGAGAGAGAGAAGCAAAAATGAGAGAGAAAAAAAAGAATATTCAGTACTTTTGCGATAAATTTTGATTATGAAGTCGTATTGGGTCGCTCTAGGTACCGTTGGAAATGTCTCGTTGAGGGCTACAAATTTTGTATTTTGAGGATTGCGATATTCCTCACAGTTTGTCCGAGGCGTGCATATTTGTAAATTTGGGCATGTAGAATCTTGAAAAGCATCTTTTAAAGAATATTTATTTGAAAAGCATATTTTCAAATATGCTTTTCGAAAAGCATATTCTCAAAGATGCTTTTCATAAAGCATCTTTGAAAAGATGCTTTTCGAGATTCCTCATCCCCAAATTTACAGATATGCATGCCTCAAACAAACCGTGAGGAATCTCGCAATGCTGAAAACAAAAACATTGTATCCCTTGATGATACCTTTCCAACGGTACCAAGAGCGCCCCAATTTGACATTGAGATCAAAAGTTATCGCAAAAATATCGTAATATTATTTTTTTCTCTCTCATTTTTGCTTATCTCTCTCTACCTTTTTCTTATTTAGGATACATTGTAGAAGAGGGTGGTATGTTATGTTGTTGATTGGATGTGGCTTTTGGCAAAATTTGAAAAGCGTTTTTTGGGATGGAGTTTTCGGTGGCTGTCTAGAGCTGGTAGGTTGGTTTTGATTAAATTGGTTTTGGAAGCTATTGTTGGAATATATTATATTCCTTGGAAGGTAATAATGTCTTTGTATTATGTCGCAAGTTGTCTATAATCTTATGTAAAAGAGTAATACATTTAACCCATAGTTATATGGTGTTGTATTTCCTTGTGTAGAGTATTTGTCCATGGTATTGTATTAAGAGATGTTATTTTGGAGAATTATATTATCCCACATGCAATATGTGAGAGTAATTCCTCCTCATCTCTTAGTATATAACAGGGTCAAGTGAGTCTCTACACATCATGCATTCTTGATGTAGTAGTGGTAATATTGTGACACTGTTGTATATCATCTATATTCTTTAGGGTATTTGTGCTTTTCTCTCTTGTAAGATTAGAGAAGACATTCTGGAGATAATAGAAGACTACCTTCCCGTGGATGTAACCCATTAGGGTGAACCACGTATATCGGTGTTCTCTTGTCCTTTTTTTTCCTGTTCTTATCTTTTATGATATGTTGTTGGTTGCTTAGATAGGATAACTAGTTTAGCTTGACTCTACTATTCTAACATGGTATCAGAGCGGGTTGCTATGATCTAGTACCTTCTATAGCTTTCAATCAATAACGATTATCATTTGGGCATTGTCATTTTGTTGTAGATTTGATTTCTATCTGGTAGCCATTAGGCTTCTCTTCAGATCTAGGCATATTTCTGCATTTTTTTCTTTTTTACGCTAACCATAACTTGTTGTGTAAGATTTTTGCAGAATTTTTTCTATAAATCTACATGATTTTGGGGCTATCCTCAAGGAGATCTTTCTTCTGATTATAAAAACGACAGTTATAAAAAAGGGCTGTAATTTGGTCAATTTTTACCAGTGTTTTTATTATAACCTATTTTTGAAATTGGAACCGCCATTCTGGATCCATCCACGTGATCAGAACAAAAAACTGGGCATTTATGGGCTACATTTTGGCAATAAAAACGAGAGTTATAAAAAAGGCCCATAACTTGGTCATTTCGTACCAGATTTTTTATTATAACATGTTTTTGGAATTGGAACAACCATTTTGGATCCACCTTCGCAACTAGAACAGAAGACTGGGCTTTTCTGGGCACATTGTTTTTTCACAAGGTTGTAAGTGAAAGTTTCTTCTCTTTTCTTTACTGTGTTTGTAACTGTGCTTTTGCATATTCAGATCAGTAAAGTGTAACTGTTTTCAAGTTCTTCACTGTTGTTCTGTCATTTTTTCAGTATTAAGGTTTCTTATTTCTTGACAAAATTTCACTCATTATGACTTCCGAAGTAGCTTCTGTTCCTGAATTAGTTGGTTCTAACTATCTTTCCTAGAAGAGAAAGATGATTGATGTTCTCAGGAGTAAGAATCTTTGGAGGCTAGTTAATGGTGAACACAAGACACCTACTGTTGCTGATGATTTGGCTATATGGGTAGCTAAAAGTGATCAAGAAAGGGGGCTCATTGGTCAAACTGTTACAGATAGTCTTCAGGTAAGTATTGAGGCAGAAGACAACCCGGTTCAGGTATGGCAAATTTTTTCATCTTTATTCTATAAATCTGATGATGTTTTTGCATATTATGTTGAAAAGAAGATCTTTGACCTCGAACCTGTTGACTTTGAAAGAGTTGAGTTATATCTTGATGAATTGAAACTTTAAATGAGAAATTAAATAGTTGTGGTAAAGATTACAAGAAAATTGACACTGCTCTTATTATTCTCGTAGAACGTAAAATGCCAGCTTGTTTTGATATCCAAACTAGGAATAGAGCTCTAGAATTGTCTCAAAGTACTACGAAGCAAACTTTTGATTATTTTTGTAAAGGATTGATCAATGAGCAAGAAAGGTTAATTGTTTCAGGACAACTCACACCTAATAAAGCTCTAATTGCACTTAATAAGCATCATAAGAAAAGTTTTAATAATGCTAAAGGTTCTAATCCTTCTAATACGAATTCTAGACATGCTTCTCATGCTTCTAATGGAAATAGTAAACAAAAGAAAGTATATGATCCTTGTAAACATCGTGGTAAACTAACCATCCTGAAAAGAATTGTTTCAAAGCAAAACGTTTAATGGCTAAAGCTAAAAAGAAAACTTCTCATGACTCTCAAGTAGCTTTATGTGCATCTGTTGTTTTGCCTATAATTCTTCTTCTAACGTGGAATGGATAATGGATTCTGGTGCATCTAAACATATGACTGGTGATGCTTCTTTATTTACTTCCTATGATGATCGTAAACACATATCTCAGAAAGTTTCTATAGGTGATGGTAAGCAACTTTCCGTAATTGGTTTCGGTAATGTTAATGTTACTAATGGTCAATTGGAAGATGCTTTTCATGTTGAACACATGCCCATTAACTTACTTTCTATTTATCGTGCTTGTCAAAAAGGGTTTAAATTTGAAGCATGGCTTGACAAATATGTTCTTAAAGATATCAATCAAAATTTCAAAGTAGTTTCTTCTGGTCTTATTGATCATACTGCTAGTCTATATAAATTTGCTAGTTTTAACTCAACTAAATGACAACCTTTTTATTCCTATGTTGCCCACGTTGATGAACAAAGTAAATTATGGCTTGAAAGATTAGGTCATTTGAATTATGGTAAAATGCAATTGTTAACTAAAATGGTACATGGATTTCCCCATATTTCTTCTACTAACGGTGTTTGTGAAGGTTGTGTTCTTGGTAAACATCATAGAGAAATGTTTGAGAAAGGTAAAGCTTGGCGTGCTCAAAAACCTTTGC
Source organism: Pseudotsuga menziesii (assembly GCA_001517045.1). Classification (NCBI taxonomy): domain Eukaryota; kingdom Viridiplantae; phylum Streptophyta; class Pinopsida; order Pinales; family Pinaceae; genus Pseudotsuga; species Pseudotsuga menziesii. The sequence goes on from LPNX011143784.1 coordinate 877,855, forward strand.
GATTAATTCATAGTGACATTTGTGGTCCTCTTGAAGTTCCCTCTTTATCTCGTATAGTCTATTTTCTTACTTTTATTGACGAATTTAGTAGAAAATCATGGGTTTATTTCTTGAAAAATAAATGTGAAGTTTTTTCAATATTTCAATATTTTAAACCTTTGGTTGAAAATGAGTCTGGTAAGAAGATTAAGACTTTAAGATCAGATAATGGGGGGGAATTTGTTAAGAATGAATTTGAAGTATTTTTTATCCAAACATGGTATTCAACACCAAAAGACTATACCTTACACACCTCAACAAAATGGTGTTGCTAAAAGGAAAAACAAAACTTTAGTTGAAATGGCTAGATGTGTGCTTTATTCTAAAGGATTACATAAATTTTTTTGGGCTGAAGCTGTAAGTTGTGCAAACTTTATTTTAAATCGAGTTCTTAAAAAAGTCATTAAGCATGTTACCCCCGAGGAAAAATGGAATGGTTGGAAACTTGATATTAGTAACTTTAAGGTGTTTGGTTGTGAGTGTTGGGCTCATATTCCTGACGATAAACGGAAAAAGTTAGATCCCAAGTCTCACAAATGTATATTGATTGGTTATTCTGAGGATTCTAAGGCTTATGGATTATTTGATACCTCTACTTAGAGTGTTATCATCTGAAGGGATGTTCACTTTGCTGAAGTATCTCACCTGAGTCTGTCGAACCTCATGTTACACCGAATATCCCATTGTCTCCTGTTACTCCTATCTCAGTTTCTTCTTCCAGTTCTGTGCCTGTTGTTGATCCTAGTTCACCTTCTTCTTTAAGTATTCCACCTAAATGTCCTGAAGTTCAAGAAAATTTTGTTTCCTCTAACCTTCCTGTTTAGGCCCAGAAAACTCTTGAATCTGCAGGTAGTGAGGTTGGTAACCCTTCTGACCCTCGTAGAACTAGATCTAACTTTTCCCTTATGAACAAATTTTTGGCCACAGTTGATCCTACGTCTTATGCTCAAACTCAAGGTAAACCTCAATGGGAACAAGCTATGACTGCTGAGTATGATTCTCTTATGAAGAACAAGACTTGGTCTTTTGTTCCTCTTCCTGTTGGTAAGAAGTTGGTTGTAAATGGGTTTATAAAACTAAGTTCACTGCAGAAGGACAAATTGAAAAGTATAAAGCTAGGTTAGTTGCAAAAGGTTTTAATCAACTTGAAGGTATAGATTATAATGAAACTTTTGCTCTTGTTGCTAAAGTGAATACAATAAGAACCATTTTATCTATTTCTTCATCTTATAAATGGGAAATACACCAAATGGATGTTAAAAGTGCTTTTTTAAATGGTGATCTTAATGAAGAAATTTATATGCAACAACCTCCTCATTTTATTAATGCTGAATAATCAAATTTAGTATGTAAATTACACAAGTCTTTATATGGTCTCAAATAAGCACCTAGGGCTTGGTATGATAAAATTGATGCATACTTTTTTGAAGAATGGTTTTAAGCGTTATATATCTGATCCAAATCTGTATGTTCAGAACTTTGGTACTAATAGTCTCATTGTTGTTTTATATGTAGATGATCTAATCATCACAAACAACCAACTTACATTAATTCAAAATCTAAAAAGTGATCTTCAAAAGTAGTTTGAAATGACTGACCTTGGTTTATTGCATTATTTCTTGGGTCTTCAAATCTGGCATATGGTAGATAGTATGTTTCTCTCTTAGCCAAAGTATGCTACAGACTTGTTGGCTCATTTCCATATGAGTGATTGTAAATATGCTCCTACGCCATTTCAGTCTGGTGTAAAGATAACTGTTGAGTGTACCACACCGCTTGTTGATGCTACTCTTCATCGTCAGCTTGTAGGCAGTTTGATATATTTAATTCACGGCTGACCATATCTCTCTTTTGCTGTTGGTTTAGTTTCTTGGTTCATGCAACAACCTCATGAAAGTCATTGGCAGGCAGCCAAGAGGATTTTGAGACATTTACAAGGGACATTACACTATGGTGTTTTTTATTCAAGCAGTACTACAGTTTCACTCTATGGTTACATAGATTCTGATTTCCCACGTGACAGTTTTGATCGACAGTCCACTGCAGGTTATGTATTTCAACTTGGTTCAGGTCCGGTTTCTTGGTCGAGAAAGAAGGTGAAGACTCTTTATTTATCTTCATGTGAAGCCGAATATAGAGCAGCCAAAGAAGGAACTAAAGAATGAGTTTGGTTACGGCATGTTCTTACAGAGCTTGGTTTGGCTCCGAAATCATCCACTGTGTTGAAATGTGACATTCAGGGTGCAATCCAACTTGCTTATAATCCGGTATATCACTCCAAGACAAATCATCTCGACTTTGACGCTCATTACATTCGCAGACTTGTGGCAGATGGTATTCTTTCTCTTTAGTATTGTCTTATCGAGTAGTAGGCAGCAGATATCTTCACCAAATCCTTCACCAAGGTGAATTTTGTGCATCCTCGTTCCTTGCTTGGAATGTGGGAAGTTATCATCAAGGAGGAGCAATAATGACTCCTTCCTTCCTTAGTGTTAGTGTGGGCCCTTCTCCTAGCCATTATTAAGGGGGAGTGTTGGAATATATTATATTCCTTGGAAGGTAATAATGTCTTTGTATTATGTCAGAAGTTGTCTACAATCTTATGTAAAAGAGTAATACATTTAACCCATATTTATATGGTGTTGTATTTACTTGTGTAGAGTATTTGTCCATGGTATTGTATTAAGAGATGTTATTTTGGAGAATTATATTATCCCACATGCAATATGTGAGAGTAATTCCTCCTCATCTCTTAGTATATAATAGGGTCAAGTGAGTCTCTACACATCATCCATTCTTGATGTAGTAGTGGTACTATTGTGACATTGTTGTACATCATCTATATTCTTTGGGGTATTTGTGCTTTGCTCTCTTGTAAGATTGGAGAAGACATTCTAGATATAATAGAAGACTACCTTCCCGTGGATGTAACCCATTAGGGTGAACCACATATATCGGTGTCCTCTTGTCCTTTTCTTTTCCCGTTCTTATCTTTTATGATATGTTGTTGATTGCTTAGATAGGTTAACTAGTTTAGCTTGACTCTACTATTCTAACATAGTATTCCGGTTTTTTGGATGTCCATTTCTTGGATCCCGAAAGTTATTTTGGAGCGAATGTGTAAAGTGTGTTTTTCTTACCTTTGGAGGGGTTGCATAGATCATCAGGTCATGGTTTGGGTTCATTGGGAGTATATTTCTGTTCCTAAGGCCCTTGGGGATTAAAAAACATCTTTCCTTTTTCGAAATATTTGGATGCTAAGGTTTCCTGGAGACTTATACAAATTGAAAGCTTATGGACTCGTGTTGTACATCAAAATTACATTGCACCTCTTTAAATTTTGGATTATATTCATTTGGAAGAAAAATTGCGGGGTGGTTTCTTTGCTATTTGGAAGGCGGCGGTACAATCTTTTGGGTTGATTGGCTCTGGACTGGTTTGGAGGGTTGGAAATGGAAGACAGGTTCGAGTTGGTATGGACCCTTGGGTGGGATGTGGGGGAACACATATATTGTCTGTGGAATTAAGACTATTTTTGTCTAGCCAGGGTTTTTTTCCTCTCTTATTTGGCTAATCCAGGGTCTTCGACGATGTGGCATCAAGGTTGAATTTCTGGTCAAAGAATTGAATTGTTTGTGGAGAATCTTACGTGATGGTGTGATTATAAGGCGGTGTTGAGAAATACACATATCAAACTATCTGATAGGGAGGATCTGCTGGTATGGGATCATCATACTTATGGGGAGTATACACCTAAGAATGGTTATAATCAACTAAATCTGGAGGTTTAGATTCAACCACTTATTAGATTCAACCACTTATTTGGTGGTGGAAGAAACTTTGGAAAATAAAGTGTCCAGCCAAGGAAAAGCTGTTTTTCTGGACGATCTTGGAAAACAAAGCCCCATCCTGGGATATTCTTCAGCGTAGGTGCTTTCAAGGGCCGGGTAGAAGCGCCTTTTGTTGTAACTGTATTGAAACTCTTGATAACCTCTTTCTGCACTATCGTTATACTCAGTAGATTTGGAAGGAGGTTATAAGAGCTCTTAATTCTTGGATTGTTTGGCTTAACCGAACATTGTGGAGGCTTTTCGATTTTGGTTTGCTGAGAGGGGTTTCCTATGATTTCGAGCACTTCCTTGCATCATTGCTTGGGGTGTTTGGTTGGCCAGAAACAAAACTATTTTTCAGGACAGTCGAACATCATTGGAACTGGTTGTTGCAAATATACTGTATGTTTTTAGTAATTTTCCTCAGGAAAACAAAATTACTACTACTAGGGTTCTTCGGGAGGAGGAGATTGATAAAAAAAGACCTTGGGGTTATTTTGATGGTTCCTCCAGGAACATCAACTAATTTATGGGGGTGGAGGTTTCCTGTTTCTTTCTCCTACACATTCTTATCACCTTTCGACTGGCCTTGGGAGGGGATCCAACAATTTTTATGAATTGATGGCTCTAAAACTACTACTCTTATTTGCCGTGGAAAAGGGTTGTCACACATTACAATTTTTTGGTGACTCTTTGATTGTGATTGATTAGGCCACATGAATTTCCAAATTTCATATATTACGACTCCTACCTATCCTTGAGGAAGTGGCTATATTACAATATATATTTGACAGTATATCTTTCATTCATGTCTACAGGGAACAGAATCAGGTGGCAGACAGGCTTTCCAAAGAAGCCTCACAACTACCGTTTGGTCACCAGAAGATTTTAGAACAGGTTCCGGTCGGCACATAAAGATATTATCATCGTCCTTTCCATGATGAACATGATCTTCCTGTTTGAACGGGGTTCAAAGGGCAGTTTCAGTTTATTTTATTTTTTTCTATATGATTACAATGACCTGTTTATATGCTTAAATTGTTGTTATGTTTAGATGATCCTTTGGATGTACAAAACTGTAAAAAGATTTGACTTTGATGAAACAAATATTTTTTGTTTTTTGTTGACAATGTATGGGGTATTTTTTGCCTTATATACATATGCGAATGTAATTTTTTTCTTTGTTGAAATAAAATTACGAATTTTTCCGAGGAATAAAAAAAACTTAGTAACTAAAAGGAAAATTTTTTGCCATTGAATCCACATCTCAATTACTTTTTATCAAAATCTATGGTACACATATTAGTATTTGTTATGTAGTTAATGGCATAAAAGGGGGCTCTTGTGATTCCTTACATAATCTCAAAGCAAACTCAAACTTATCTTTGTTACTTTTAGTAATATTTGTAATCTATCTCCAATATCTATTATACAATTAGTGGCATAGGGAAAGGGGCTATTTCCTTGTAGTATTATGCACAATAGAAATGATGCTATCCACTTACCCTAGTGAAGCCAAGTTCACAAAGTCCAAATGTAGCAAGAGTTTCTAGTGGAACTACTAAAATATCACTCACATACCTCACATGCACCATGTCATCAAGACAAATAAAATGGGCTCTATGTGCTATAAATCCTTAGTACATGGAATGAATTTGCATTGAATTACTTGAGAAAATGTTGAGAGAACCAACCTTGTAACAACAGCCCGCATACCGATGAATCCCAAGAATATTTGTGGAGCAGAAGCAACAACCGAAGAGCCTTATATATCTCACATTGGATGCAAAGTTTTATGGAGACAAATTAAACAAACCAATTTCCATGTGAATAAGAAACTGAACATTGTCCACTTCATTCAAATGAAATTCAAGAAATGTTGAGATGAATCAAACTCTTACATACCTCATGATTATCAAGAATGTTTAGACTTCTACAAGAACCGATGATTAAATATGTAGGGAAGATAAAGTCACATGAGCCTCAGTATAATAGTTGGCACCCTAGAACCAAATGTTTTTTGGAATAGTGTATTGGGACCTGCTACAAATATAATATCTGATAACTCTAGGTTTCACCTCCTATAGAAACATATAAATTTGAGTCAAAAGTTGTTAGATAATAACCTAATGTGTAGACCAAGTGGATGAACCACATGTTTTTCTGCGATTAAATAGAATCCAAGGAATATCATAATGCATTGTTTATATGTCCTCTATTAATAGAATATCAGGGTTCCATTGTTGGAAAAGGGACCATACCAAGACCTTATAGCGTTGGAAACCTAATAAATGGTTTCTGTTGTATCAAAAGGAGCACAAATTTCCAATCATGTATAAACATCGACATAAACATGAAAACATCACAAAATTCACAAGAAACAAAAGGCTTGAATATAGGCACCAAATAGGCTAAATGCAATGTTGGCAATGACCCCAACATCAAATGCACTTTTTGGTGTGCCTTGCAACATGGAACACAATCATTTTAACCAAGTTTAAACAAAGACTTGTATTGGATCCTCTTCATAAATCGATCTCTACATAAGAGAAATCATTTTAAACAAAATGGAGAACATCTATAAGAGATGAAATGATACGGGGAGCTAAATAGAAGAATTCTTTGTATCAACTTTTCAAATTAGTATTAGTTTTCAGACTCAACTCTATATTTTAAATGTAAAAGTGGCATCTTCAACCACATATTCACATTAAAGAGCCAAACCCCTTCACATCCAAGAACCACCTATGTAGTGAATATGGGTATAGTTTAGAGAAAGGTGTACTGGCCTTGGTGACAAAGTTTCAACCCCCTAATACTTTCTTTTAAATAGAACTCCTAGTTACTAGATCCTCCACCTTGAGTTCTGGTTATGGTTGTTGGCACCTTCTCTATATTCCTATGTGCAACATAGTGTTCTTCCTTTCTTCATTCTTAAAGTAAGCATTAGCTCTCAGTAACTTAGCAACCAAGATGATTTTTTTTTTTCATTGGATCCACATCTCGATTGCTTTTGATTATGATGTATAATACATATCTTAGTATTTGTTATGTAGTTAATGGCATAAAAAGGGGCTCTTGCAATTGCCTACGCAATGCCAATGCAAACTAAGCTTATCTTTCTTACTTTTTGTTATATTTGCAATCCATTTATTAGCATATGTTATACAATTAATGCATATAACAAGAGGCATTTGCCTCATAATTTCATACAATTTAAAACTTTGGAAAATATGTCACCATGTTTTACTCAATAACAAGCCATGACAAAATTATGGATGGTTTTTTCATGCCTTTCCAAAAGAATGAACGCTTACCTATTTTCATGCCTTTCCAAAGCATGGTGAAGCTACTCATTGTGTTGTTATGCATGATAAGAGGAGGAGTATTGTGGGCGCGCGATTCATAAGGTATGCATATATGTGTGAAAGTAAAGAACATGAAAAATTGTTTTTGTTATATGAAAGCAATTGTTCATAACACGAAGATGCACAAGGTTGGGATCGTGGTAGAATATATCCAGAGACCTCTTATTGGTCTTCTTACAAACAAAGAAAATGATGTAGTGGCGTTCAAAGAGGACTATGAGGGAATTTTAAGCCAGTGTAATACCAAAGCGAAATACAATTGGATAAAAGAAGGTGTAAACATATAATAGTTACATAAGTATTGGTGTCTTGTGGTGAACATTTGAAACCAAGTAAAATAATGAACCATAAAACTTGCTTAGCATAATACATTGGGAAAGTACATGTAAAATAACAATGCTAGCATGGTTTTTCTGTTGTGTTAGATAATGATATGGGATAAATACATTTCAAACCTAGTGTAGAGCCACTGTGGAAGTTGCTTGATACACATTTTGTTGCAAAGTGTTGAAGCATGATGAAAGAAGTGGATACCTTAGAAATAAGAAAGTTGTTATGCAATTCAACTTAGCATATGGCATACAAGTGTTGCATGCGTAGCATTGCACTATATTTGTGGAGAAATTAAAGAATGAAAATAAGAATTTTTGAGATTAGCTTTATTGCTTGTATTTCTATAAATGTTAACATCAATAGAAGTACATTTATTACACATCAAGGAAGATAAAAGAAAGAGAACATAAATGTTGTAAATTGTTTTTGAGATGAAATTTACAATAACAAACATGGATGATTTGTGTTCTTTAGTTTTTGTTCCTATTTTATATATATATATTTTTAACTGTATTTTGTTATATTGTATCTTGCTTTTTTAAGGAGAATGTAAAACATAGCATAATTGTTGCATTGATAAGTATTAGAGAATGCCAATTAGGTGGGTGTAATATATCAATTTGTAAGGGAAAGAGTTAAGAAGATGGCATGTATAACATATTAGTGTACATTTCAATTTTTTTTTGTCGATAAAGATTGTTCTTTGTTTGATGTTGACACAAGTATTTGTAGTTTGGTTGGAATGACATGTTGGGAGTTGTAAGGGTTTGTATTTAGTTATATGGCCACATAAAGACTCTTCATAAGAGGTATGATGGGAAGGGGATGCTTCATAATGGTGATCATCAATGTTGACCAACATTTTTGGTCCAATGAAACTCATCTCATCAAGTAGAATGTAATAGGTATGGCGAAGATGTATTGGAGGGATGCAATTGATTGTCCATCGAGAGATTGCATCATAGAAATGGGTATGTGAAAGATGAGGAGTATTGTTAGCACATTTATGTTAAAGGATACACTATCAGTTGGGCCAATAGGAGCAGGGGTGAATCATTGTCACCATATGTTGTTAGGAGTGAAATTTTCAAGAAATCAAGTGAGATGTCCTTGTTCTTCTGGTTCCTTGGATGACCATTTTCAATGGAATAGTGCTTTTGGGCCATGTGTAGTGGACCATAACAAGTTGGAAGGTTGTGCATTATGCGATAGACAATGAGTTACAATAAGTGGAATTTGAGAGGTGTGTTCATTTACTTGGGTGGATGAGTGATTGAGGTTAATGAATGAAATGGTCGTGTATTGCATGTGCGAATGTATATCTATATGGACCCATTTGTGGTTGGAATCAAAGTCACAATGGTCAAGAATTTCAAGGTCATCAAGTGCATTTCTCCAAATTAACACCAGTTAATCTAAAAATCCATTCACTTTACTAATTCCTTTAATAAATTGAATTTACAAAGTTCCTAAGAGGTACTAAGTGACAATTTCATTAAGTAAGACACTAACTCATGAAAATAGATGTCTGAGATACAAACATCAACACTCCCTCTTAGTGAGAATGGTATTGTCCACCACTCCTATATTATCTCTGAAGAAGACAAGCTTCCCTTTCACAAAGGGATTAGTGAGAATGTTTGCAACCTACTAGTATGTGGAAATATACTAGAGCTTGACTACTCCCTTCTCGAACCTATCTCGGATGAAGTGATATATGATCTCAATCTGCTTGGACCTATCATGGAACATTGTATTCTCGAAGAGTTTTATAGAACTTTGATTATCATAGTGAATCATTGTAGGCTCCAACTTTTGACCAACTAATCCTATAATAATTTTTTAAAGACAAAAATATTCACAACTCACCATACTTAGTACCACGTAATATGCCTTTGTTGAATAGAGTTCTACACAATTTTTATTCCTGTTGAACCAATAAATCACTATTGATCCCAAGCTAAGGAAACACCTTGAGGTTCTCTTTCAGTCAACTACACTCCCTACCCAATCTGAGTATGAATAAACCTGCAACACCACTCCATCACTTATAATATAACTCAACTCATACTCCATAGTGACACTCAAACGTCTAAGCACATGCTTTGTTGCTACTCGATGGTCCTACCTTGGCTCCATCATGAACTAAATCAAGATGTTCCCAACAAGACATATATTTGTCCTAATTTTGACCAAGTACATCAAGAATCCTATCAATTGTTTATATACTCTAGGATCCACCAACTCTGAATCCAAATAATCAATCTTCTTCAAGTTGGATAGCATAGGTATATCCATCGATCTACAATCCTCCATCTTGAATCTCTTCAGGATCTCCACTATGTACTTCCCCTGACAAAGGACTATCTCACATGATATATTCCATACCTCTAAACCCAATAAGTAATGCATTGAGTCCATATATTTCATCTCAAACTCCATGGCCAAATTTTCCTTGCACCCTGTGATCTAGGTGGATCTACCAAATGACAAAAAAAATCAAAGTATTCAAATGTTGGTCGTAGGTATACCAATGTGTAGAGCTCATCGAGAGATTTTTGGTGATACTCATTTCATCAAAAATAGAATCTGAATATGAAAGATTTCGTGTTCCAAAGTTTTGACATGTAGCTTGTATGATGTTGATGTGGCATGTACATAGAGCACCGCATTGCAGGAATAGATGACGTGGTAGCTTACAGGTGCAAAGTTGGTGGTCCAACTTGGCATCCTAGTGGGATGGTTTGTTTCCAACTTTCAAATTTGAATAGCTGGGAATCATGAGTAAGGATGGATTTTTCAAAAGTAGATGAGCTTGTGCCAACTTTTGACTTTTGGTTTTCGAAATAAGGATTAGTAAAGTTAGATTGGAACATCGACAAGGCTATTTGTGCCATTTAACAGTCTAAACTTTTGACTCCTAACGTCAAGACAATCGATATCAACACGTCAGGATCAACAATGTAAATCGACGGTCTAGAACAACCAATGACATATGTACATCAACGACTAAGAATGAATCTGGAAGTTATGACTGTGGATTTGGTTATTCAATAAACTAAGAGATAGTTTCTGGGATCTTTGGTTCATGATTTTCACTAAGCCTATGCATTTGATCTTGGGATTGATCGTGTTGGGAAAAGAATTTGATTTCATACCCAATTGGACACAACACTTGTGAATCCAGAAACCAATCTGGTTTACTATTTAACCATACAATTTGGACATGGATGTGGGGAGAAAGCAAAAAAGAGATAGAAAGAGAAATAAATTGTTGAGTAATAGAGTTTGGACTTTGATTTGAAGAAGTCCAAAGTGATAGTGATCACTGTGGTCATTTCCATTACGTGAAGCTTTATAATGGTTCTTAGGTGTTTCCATCCAACGCAGAAGACCAGATATCATCAACGTGTCATGGGAGGTCCCTAGGCAGGGATAATTAAGCATTGGTGTAGTCTATAAGTAACATACATAATTTCTAAGAGTTCTGTGTATGTTTGCAACATTTGAAGCAATTAATTAAAATGGTCCCATTAGAAGCTAGGATCCAGAGACATAAGCCTTTTAATTCGAATTCCGTTATCATGTTGCAGTATTTAAATATTGGTTTTGAATTTGTGTTGATTTGCATTACTTTTTATTTTTACATTCAGTTTGAAGAATCTCCATTTTAAAATATTCCTCAGAGAATATACTGTTTTTTTTAAAATTACATAGAATCACAAAATGGTTAATAAGATCATGTAAAATTTAGATCAAGTTGGTATTAGAGCTTGATTAACCTAGGATTTGTGAGTGTGTGAATGCTTACCAAGAACAAGCCTTAAAGAAGGTGAAGGAGAACTTGGGCCTTTCAATATAGAAATTGGACGTGTAACTCAAAGGAGGGAAAGAAAAAATGAAAATTATGGAGCTGAGGATGAGAAGAATTTCTGTAAAGCTTTCTTCCAGATGGAAGGCACAGTAGAAAATTTGTATATTGATTATGATCAAAGGAGTTTGGAAAATAAGATAAAGAAGCATATGAGTGCAATGGGTAGTACTTCAACGAATAAAGGTAACATAGGAGAACCTCCTAAAACTCCACCATCTTCGTCATCATCTTCTTCTAGTACTAGTTCTTTCAGTACTTCATTTGATGCACATAAAAACCATTTTGAGAAATCTGATATGGATACGCCATTATTAAAGCTTGATATAAATTATAACTTGTCCATATTTAATGGAGAAGTTAAGGCTGAAAAAATTGATGATTGGTTCGAAAAATAGAGATTTATTGCATAATCTAGAAGCTGACAGGAGATGAAGCTAAAATTTAGTTGGCCTCACTTTGACTTGGAGGCACTACTCTTGTATGTTGGGAGAGAAAAAATGAAGAGGACTTGCTTGTTAAAGGTAAGGTTGTTTCCTCACAGTATGAGTTTTTTTCAACTTAAAAAAAATATCTTTCCATCAAGGTATAAATAACAAGATATTATGAAGCGGAAAAATTATAGACATGGTAAGGGACAAAATGTGCAAGATTACACACAAGAGTTCATTAAGAGGGATTTTGTGTTGGTTATTCCTATCTATACTCCGGAAACACTTCATAAATACATAAGTGGATTGCATAGTTACTTAAAACATACAATCTTGATGTTTAATACTAACAATTTGGATGAAGTGTGTGTCCAAGTCACCCATATCGAGTCTAAGGGGAAGAACATTATTGATAAATTTTCCAATAATCCTTTCAAACTAGATGGAAACAAGTCTAAAGGAAAGACACAAGTTATCAAAGAAACTACCATGAATAAGGGAAGTTATAAGCCTACATGCATGCATTGCCAAAAAAGGGCCACGTTTCATTCAAATGTTGGAAACTTCACTTGGAACTCAAGCCAAAGAAGTTTTGGAACAAGTAGGACAAAAGGAAGACTATCGCTACTATCCAACGTGATTTAGGATCAAACTCTAGAGTGAGACAAAAATTGTTGTAAGGTAAATCTTCCCTAGATTGTGTTATAAAAGTTGAACATGTTATTAATGAAAATAAAAGGAGTAAGTTATTTCACATCAGGGTGATTTCTAAACATACCAAAATAGATACTTTATTTGTAAGGGCATTGCAAGCTAACTTGATTTCATAAGAGATCGTTAAAAATATTGTTTTGGAAACTAAACCTCACCCTAGACCATATCCATATGGATGGGCTTGTGAGAATGCACAACTTCAGGTTACCAAGCAATGCAAACTCACGTTTTCTATAAATTTCTATATTTATGGATGAAATTGGTTTGGATGTGGTCCCATTAGATATTTTTGGTATTATATTAGGCATTCCTTATATTTGTGATAGGAAAGTAATTTTTTACAAGGAATAAAATAAATACCACTTGTTTAAAGATGGAGTGGAATTCATAGTAAGAGCACATCATATAAAGACAAATATGTCACTTGTCTCTATAGGACAGATGAAGAGGCTTGTAAACACCAGCAATAATTTTTTTCTCATGATCGTTATACCCAAAGCAAGTGATTGTAATAGTGATTTTAAGGGACACGATCCTTTGCATAAGCATGATTTAATTAAAGTTGTTTCTGACTATGATGAGATATTTCGGGAACCACAAGGATTACCTTCGAACAAGGTGATTCAACATGAGATTCAACTGTTGCAGGATGCTCCATTTCCTATCCTTGGTTTGTATAGGTTTCTCGTCATTCAAAATGAAGATTTTAAAAAACAAGTGTAAGAGTTGATTGAGAAGGGGTTCATTCGACCCAACCCTTCGCTATGTGGATCACCCATAGTACTTGTTCAAAAGAAGGATGACACATGGTGGATATGCGTATATTTTCGAGCTATGAACAAAATCATGGTAAAGAATCGATATCCTATTTGTCATATTGATGACTTTTTAGATCAGTTAAAAAATGCCATTTATTTCACTAAGTTAGACTTGCTAAGTGGTTATCATCATATTAGAATTCATGAAAGTGATATTTGGAAAACTGCTTTTTAAAACTAAATAGGGATTTTTTGGCTCGTAGCAATTAACACCCTTCTCCTTTATTTAAAAGAGAGGGTACTCTCTATCTAATCAATTTTCAATAGGTATAATAGATCATTTTGTTTCCCATAAACTATATTTCTAATTGCAGGATCACTTTGTAAATAATTTCATATTACAAATTTGTAATTGTGAATTTGCAAGCCAATTTCATGGTAGGTGTACGATTTGCATGGATTGATATGGATTGCTTATTATTGGGTTAAACTAGTAGGCATTAGGATTTCCATGGGTATATGTTTATTGGATCAATTGCTTCGAACTAGTATTACCAATATGCCCATGATCACTTTGAATTCCATGACTAAAAGCATGAGATTCAAAGTGGTTTTCATTTACCACTTATCATATAATCATGTGTTTGATCATACTCAGTGCCTATTTCGTATTGAAGCTTAACATTTGTTTTTAAATCGCCCAACTAATTAAAGAGGAGAACGAGTATTTTGTAGCTATTTTATAGCTCTCTCTCTTTTATTCTGATTGGTAGACTTTAATTATGTTGAATGCTTTGGCTTCATTAATCCAACAAGTACCGATGCACATTAAACTTACAATGATACTGTAACGACATTGTCCCATATGGTGGGTTTTCATGTTATAATTCAGTTTCATGTTATTCTCATTTTGTGTCACTTATTGCAGGTTTAGAGTTGAGTAGAGTTCTTTCATGGAACTCATCAATTTTCAGATCATATCCCAATTTGGATTTCATTAATGAAGTTTTGAATTTCCTTAATATCTCATAGTGATTTTTATAACCTAAATGTATTTAACATTTTGTCCTGGATATGAATGGACCTTTTCACTATTTTAATGGTTTAATTTGCTTTCATGTTACATATCTAGCCCTTCATTTATTATGATCTTTGAGTTATATTTCCATTCTATTACTTGGTAATGGGATCCTAATTGTTATGTGGTAACATGTGATACGATGAAGAAATTTACCATGCAACTGTAATGGTGGTCTTATTATTATTTTTATTATCAATGGAAGGCAAGGTTGGGGTAAGTATATATATGGTTTTATGATTTGAAATACCCTTTAATTATTATTTTTATCATACACAAGTTGACCTTTTTTGGTAGTCCAATTCATGGTTGTTTATGATCATGATAATAATAATCAAGATTTAAAGAGGCCTAGTTATGACATTAATTACAATGGCATCATCATCATGTGAATTGAACTCCAACTCATCTGCCAATACCTCTTATGGTAGTGACACGATTGACTAAGACACTTAGTGGTTTAACCTACGACAACATGGGTACATTATCACCTGCTACTGCAATGAAATATGAATCTCTTTCATGGCATGATATTGAACCCGTCAGTACCACTGTATTGATGAGCTATGCATTTCATTTTATAACATTGTCACATACTCATACCCATCCAACAACTTATACGTTCCATTAGTCACACCTCTCATTCAAGCACGTCTTCCTAGGGTTTTGAGAATACGAGTGAGTGTTCTCGAATAATTGCTAACATTCCTTTGTGGCATGTGATTAACTCATGCACTTCATCTCATTTCCATTGCAAAGTTTTGATCCTGCTTCAATCCCACCGTTATAATCCAAGGTTTTGTTAAACTAGTTTGTCCAATCTTTCCTAGTTATTGGTCTTGAGCTCAAGTTGTTAGCATCATGGGGATAATTAATAGGACTAATCCAAAAGGTATCAACAGGGTTGAATACAAATAAAATTTAATGCGATGGTTTTCAAAAGTTAGTTGGGTAAACCTTCTCTAGAAATCCCATGGGCACCAAAAGGAGGTAACTTGATATTTTGCTCAGAGTTTTGGTGGGAAAAGGGTTAACTTAGGTGACTTGGATTTTAAAGTTGATGAGGGTTTCATGGCTCAGGCTATTGGAATCCCTATAATTGCTGAACAGTGGTTCAAACATTCACGGCTTGGAAAAATGCCATGGAGGAGGCTACTTGTTAAACCCACACAAGTTGTTCAATACACAAAAGGTATGCCTTGTGAGATGTTTAGAAAAGACTGACATGATATTTTTATGATACTCCGTTAATATATTACTTGTGAAGGTAGGTTCATTCTAATTTTTTAGTATCATGTATGCCTTTTCATGGCGTTTAAAGGGGTTTTTACGCTGCAATTGTACCTAGTGCACCTTTAGGTGTACCCTAGGGAGTGAGGGCCAATTTTTTCGACCAGGAGGGGTGTTCTTGAGCGATGGAGGTAATGGATGAACCCTTTGGTCCTCCTTTAAGGGTGATATGTATTAATTGACATTGCTTAATTCCCTTTTAAAGAGGTTTTTAACCTCAGGGTTGGTGCCTGGGGCCCCTAAAGGTTGACTACTAGGCCTCATGGATCCATTCCCTTTTTGCATGCTCTGGTAGCCTATGCTTTAGCCACAATATACTAGTCTTTAGTCGCGGCCACTTCACACACCCTCCTAGCCCTTCAGCCAATGGGTGCTTTCTCTCCTTGGCGTTCTTTCCTCATAGGAAGGCATCCTCCATGTCGGGCCATTTCCGTGCTTTGAGGAGGGACTTGAGGGATTTTACTATATTCTAGGGGTTAGATGGGGCATAACGCTCTCCCTCCAGCTCACTCCGACCTTTCATTTAGAGTGAATCAATTATTTGAGCGTGATTTGGCACCTTGGTATGAAAATACCCCAGGTAGCCTACCTTAGTCTATATTTTATTATTATTTTCTTCTAATTTTAAGTTGACATTTAATAATTACAAATTTACTTGTTTTAAGGCATGTCGACCTGGATTTTATTTGTAAAAGTGAGTGTGAGATCATATAAATAGATCTCCTTACTTTAATTTTAAAGACATAACTTATGGGATAATACACTATGCACTTGTTTTACCATTCTTAGGGTTTCTCTGGATGGATACACCCCTCTTGAATAAGTTTTCTGGTTAATGCGATCTATTTTTCAGGTAAATTATTTGGTGAATATCTGCTTTTGGTGACGCTTCGATTTGTTGGACTAACACAAGTACATGATGGTCAGGCTTCTTACCTTTTTGTTGGATGTTGGTAGATGTGTGTGTCTGAGTCTTAGTGGTAGCCTTATAGCTGCACTTTTCCCTATGATAGGTCATTACCTTCCTTCCTATCACCTTAGCGATCAACAACACGTCTCCTCGTGAGGGTGCCCTAGAGTTTCTCCCTAGTTTTTCTAGGCTAGTTGCTTAACCTAGGAATCTTCTTCACTAGGTTATCCATCCTCCTAAGAAGCCCTAGGTTAGGTAGGTCTTGCGCTAGGGTTTTCCCTAGGTTTTCACACTTCTTTCTCTCACAAATCTTATTCTAGGGTTAAATGTTAGTTTTGATCTAGTTTAGGGTTAGTGGTTGGATTAGTCTAGGTTAGGGTTAAATTTTCCACATAAGCATTGCCCAGCTGGTAGCCTGTTGGTCCTTCTTCCTACTGTTAGTTTTTCAACATTAAGCTAGCATTATTAGGATATTTAACTGAGAGAATAACAAGTACAACAATCAAACACAAGAGACAATGAACACAGTGATTTTCCTTGGGGAAACCATAAATGGAGAAAACCCCACAACTTCCTCAGATATAGAATCATCACCAAAATAGAAAAGCCTAAAATAGTAAGTGATCTCCCGACAGCAGTAACCTTCTTCTTATCTAGCCCCGGTGTCTTCTCCTTCCTCAACTATGCGCTACACTTGAGTGTGTATGTGATGTGTGCTAAATAGAGAGATCACCTCTCTATTTATACTGCTTCCAGACATGACTAAAACCCTACTAGGCCCGACTTCACTAAGTGAGTCTAATAACCCTAGTGCCCCGGAACTGTAGGGAACTTAACCCTTAGACAATAGGAGGGTTACCCACAATGACTTGACATGACTTATTTACGTTATAAATCCTCCCGATCAAAACATTGGGGCATGACATCATGAATCAATTACATTATAGACACATCCCAGAATAAACATTGGGTTACAAGACATAAGATACATAGATGAATACATTCCAAAGTTACAAATACATCAACACTCCCTCTTAACTAGGAAGGTATTCTTTCGACACAATTTTTAGCACTGGTCTTCTTCTCTGTCTCGACTGGATCATCTTGTCATCTTCATCTTCAAGTCTTCTTAGTCTTCAAGTCTTTTTTGTCTTCTTCATCTTCTTCGTCTTCTTCATCACGGGATCTGCATCATCACGACTACTGGATCATCATTGCTGGATCATCATCACATATGGATCATCATCAAGTCTGGATCATCATCACATCTGGATCATCACTTGATCTGGATCATCATCAAGTCCAGATCATCATCACATGCTATCTCAGAATGGTGCTATCTCTATTCTTCTCATCACAGGAAGTTCTACAGAGTCAATCCTGTAGGCCTACCCTTCATGTAGGTCTTCATTAGCACTTATATCTGAAACTTAAGTTAGAATGGCCCGCCTAGCTCTTACATCTGACCTCATCTTGTCAGAAAGGAATGCCCAGCACTCACATATGACCTCATCCTGTTAGAAAGGCCTAGCACTCACATCTGACCATGTGTAAACACATCGTGCCAGAATGGCTCAACAATTATATCCGACCATGTGCAAGCACATCGCATCGGAAAGGCTCTACACTTACATCCGACCATGTCTGAAGAAATCACATCAAAAAGGCTCAGCACTTACAGTCGAACATGCTCAAAAGTACCGCATCAAAAGGGCTCAGCACTTACAATTGACCATGCACGAAAGCATCGCATTGAAAGGGCTCTGCACTTATATCCGACCATGCTCAAAAGCACTACATCAGAAGGGCATGCAATCACATCTGATCATGGAGGAAATAATCCTACCATCGCATCAGAATGGGCCCCAGTCCCAAACTGAGCTACCTGGTAACTGACCAGGTGCCTCCATTTTCCCGGAGCATGGTAGTTGCCCTTACATTTGACGTACTCGTCAGAATGGACAACACTCACATATGACATGTGAGGAACCTAATCCTTTAGCCATGACAGAATGGTTCAGCCCTTACATCTGATCAAGTGGGAACACATCCCTCTCTCACATCAGAATGGCTTCTCAGTCCTAGACTGAGTTTTCTTGGTAAATGACTAGGTACCTCCATTCCCAGAATGGAAACAACACTCATATCTAACATTGAAGGAACCTAAATCCTCTCACCATGACAGAATGGCTCAGCCCTTACATCTGACCATGGAAGGAACTTAATCCTCTCCCATGTCAGAATGGCTAATGGACTCATCACTTCCCTTTGGAGGGAACATCGATCTGGAGAACACCAAGCTTCTCCCTGAAGTACTCAAACTTCACCCTAGCCAATGGCTTCATTAACACATCAGCTATCTGATCAACCATCGCAACATACTGGAGCTTCACTTCTCCCCTTTGCGCCATATCCCTGATATAGTGATACTCGATCTTGATATGCTTCGACTTGTCATGGAACACTGGATTCTCTGACAACTTCACACAACTTTGGTTGTCGCAATGTATACAGTAGCATCCAACTAGATATCAAATAAATCAGACAGTATCTTCCTCAGCCATACTGCCTCACAACTAGCTGAACAAGCTACAACATACTCTGCTTCAGCTATACTCAGTGCCACACATGATTTCTTCCTGCTAAACCAAGAGATCACACCTAATCCCATACTGAGTCAACACCCTGAAGTGCTCTTCCTATCGATGGCACTTCCTGCCCAATCTGAATCAACATAACCTTCCAGGTACCTCATACTTGAGCCCATAATCAACTGTACCCCTCAGGTACCTCAGAATATGCTTTGCAGCAATCAAGTGAACATTTCTCGGATCTGTCAAGAACTGGCTCAAGGTGTTCACAGCAAAGCAAATGTATGGTCTCATGTTCGTTAGGTACATTAAGGACCTAATCATCTAAAGATACATCGTAGCATCAACCGACTCTAATGAAGCATCGCTCAATAGCTTCAGGTTCGATGCCATAGGTGTGGCCATGGCTTTGTAGTCCATCATCCCAAACCTCTTCGGTATCTCTACTGCATACTTCCCTTGTCCAAGGGAGATTCCATTTGCACTCTGCCACACCTCCATGCCTAGGAAATAATGCATCATATCCAAGTCCTTCATTTCAAACTCAGCAGCAAGCTTTCTCTTCGTATTAGCAATCAACCCATCCATGCCTATCATGAACAGATCATCTACATATAGTAGGAGCATCACTGGGTTTCCATCTTCAACCTTGTAGTACAGGTTGGAATCTGCTTTACTCTTGGTAAAGCCCAAACTGGATAGAAAGCTGTTAATTCTTCCATACCAAGTCCTGGGTGCCTGTTTCAAACCGTACAGGGCTTTCTTCAATCTGCACACATGAGACTCTCTGGCATGTGTCTCAAAACCGAGAGGTTGTTCTACATACACTTCCTCTTCCACTACACCATTCAAGAAAGCAATATTGGCATCCATCTAGTGTATCTTCCATTTCATCACTGCAGCCAAAGCAAGTACTGATCTGATGGAAGTGTATCTGGCTATAGGTGTAAAGGTTTCTTCATAATCTATTCCTTCTTTCTAAGAGAAACCCCGAGGCATAAATCTTGCTTTATATTTTTCAATGCTACTGTCTGCAGCATCCTTGATCTTGTAGATCCATTTGGAAGTTACAACTGACTTCCCTTCTGGTCTTGGGACAACATCCCAAACATCATTCTTCATGATTTATTTATACTCTTCGATCATAGCATCCTTCCATTCTTTTCATTTTGCCACTTCTTCATAACTGGAAGGTTCTTTATCAATTAAATCACATAGTAAAGCTACATACCCGGAGCAGGATCTGGTCCTCTTTCTTTCTCTGTGATTCTCTTCTGAAGCCCCATATCTTTCCACACCTTGGATAATTTCACGTACCCAAGCAGGTTTCTTCTTGTGGGGATTCTTCTCCTGAGGTGGATCTATAGGTCTTTGTGGCTCTTCAAATTCTCGATCTTCTTCTTGAGTTTCTTCGTTCATGGTTGTATCATGAATTCTGGGTGCTTCTGCTTCTTCAGGTTCTTTAGCAGGTCTCTTTCTGGATTTGCTGTAAGCTGTGTCTTCATCAACTATTACATCCCTGCTGATGTCAATCTTCTTGTATCCTGGGAAATAGATTCTGTAAGCCTTCGAGCTTTCAGAGTATCCCAAAAATATACCCTTTTTTCTTGAAGGATCTAATTTTGCTCTCTTCTCTTTTGGAATGTGTATGTATACAGGATAGTTGAATATTCTGAGGTGGCTAACTTCTGGTTTCTTGCTGGAGAAGACTTCTTCAGGAGTCTTGTTCTCGAGTACTCTATGTAGAGTACGGTTCTATACATACACCCCTGTTCTGGCAGCTTCTGCCCAAAGATGCATAGGAAGATCTTGATCATGAAGCATAGCTCTTGCAGCTTCCATGATAGTTCTATTATTCCGTTTTGCAATCCCATTATGTTGTGGATTATAAGGAGTGGACAACTCCCTCTTAATCCCTGATTCTTTACATAGCTCTTTGAATTCATTCGAAGTGACTTCTCCGCCATTATCTGATCGAAAGGTATTGATCTTTTTTTCAGTGTGATTCTCGATCAAGGCTTTGAAATCCTTGAACTTGCTGAATACTTCATCTTTGTTCTTCATGAAGTAAACCCATGTCTTCCTAGAAAAATCATCAATAAAAGAAACGTAATATGCATACCTGCGTAGTGAGCTTGATGACATAGGACCACATACATTGGAGTGGATGATTTCCAAGATTCCTTTTGCTTTGCTTTTGCTACTTGGAAATGTCTTCTTTGTGTTATTTCCTTTCGCACATCCTTTGCAGACCCCATCATGTTTTGCTTGTATTTCTGGAATACCTTCAACAACTTTGCTTGCAAGAGGTAGTGCTCTGTAATGCACATGTGCAAGCCTTCTATGCCAAAGTTCATTTAGCTCTACTATGTCATGGACCAAGGCTTGTTCTGGATGGCCCTTCAGTTTGTACAAACCTCCTTCTTGTTCACAGTCACTATTGCATCGTCAACAGTATTTCCTTTTGGCCACATGATGACTTGACCATCTATGAATGCAACCCTCTTCCAGGACCAGGGAGATCCTATACTTCCAGGCTCGGAAGTTATCAGCTCCCTCAAGATTTTCATCAAGCTTGGTATGATGAGACATCTTAACTAAAAACCTCAAATGGAAATACAAAGGATTTAGATCTTACCAGGTCAAGATGTCGGATCTGGATTCGGAGCTGAAATCCTGTAGAGCCGGATCAGGAGAAAATTAGGGTTTTGCTTCTCCGGAGTTTTGTCCAACCAATTGCTGTGAAATTGATCCCTAACTTTGATTTTGGGGAGGAGATCAATCCAGGCCTGGGCTCACTGAAAAATTCCTCTTCTGTGAAAAGCCCTAATTTCCAGCAGTAGTGTCTGGTCCAAAACTAAAAAACCTCAGAATTGGATTCTGCTTTGACAGAAAGATGCGCCCTAAGGAGGAGAGTTATTCCACCTTACTTTTGCTGAAAATCTGCGGAGGAAGGTCCATAAACTAGGAATCCCTAGTTCCTGCAACTGCACAGTGTCTTCTTCTCAGGTTAGCTTTGTTACCATGTTAGTTTTTCAACATTAAGCTAGCATTATTAGGATCTTTAACTGAGAGAATAACAAGTACAACAATCAAACATAAGAGACAATGAACACAGTGATTTTCCTTGGGGAAACCATAAATGGAAAAAACCCTGCAACTTCCTCAGAGATAGAATCAACACCAAAATAGAAAAGCCCAAAACAGTAAGTGATCTCCCGACAGCAATAACCTTCTTCTTATCTAGCCCCAGTGTCTTCTCCTTCCTCAACTATGCGTTACACTTGAGTGTGTATGTGATGTGTGCTAAATGGAGAGATCAACTCTCTATTTATACTACTTCTCGACATGACTAAAACCCTACTAGGGCCGACTTCACTAAGTGAGTCTAATAACCCTAGTGCCCCAGAACTGTGGGGACTTTAACCCTTAGACAATATGAGGGTTACCCACAATGACTTGACATGACTTGTTTACATTATAGATCCTCCCGATTGGAACATCGGGGCATGACATCACGACTCAATTACATTATAGACACATCCCAGAATAAACATTGGGTTACAAGACATAAGATACATAGATGAATACATTCTGAAGTTACAAATACATCAACACCTACCATCCTCGCTTACTTCATTATCTCACATCCCCTTCCCTTTAATCTTGCTTCCCTAGCTACAACCATTTTCTTCCTCGCTACCAGCTCCATAATCATTGACTCTCATCCACTTTCCCATCTGCTACTGTGATTCCTCCCACTCCTTGGTTGCTTCTTTCCCTTACGCTGCAGATTTCTCAAGTTCGCAGCCTTCATACTTCCTCGCCAAACCCATCAACGACATCACTTTCTGCTACTTTGCTTTTCCCATCTCGCCCCTCATTTTTGCTGGGCCTTCTTTCACCCCAACGACCTTCGCGAACACCCCTTCAAACTATTTCTCTACACTCCGATGCCCATATTTCCAGTCAACACTGGTGCATACTCCAAAGCCTTCACTCTCCTTCACAACCCTTCCACGCTGGTGCACACTTCCCATTCCCACTACCATCTCCAACCGTCCACTAGTCTCTCTACCTCGCTGCTTCCCCCTTCTTGCAGTTTCCTCCTGGCACCCTTTATAAACATCTTCCTCGCTGTTGTAGCAAACGTTATCCTCCTCCCTCATGGGCTGCCTCCGCCTTGTGGCTTTGCTGGCCTTCACTGCCAACTCCCTTTGCTACCAGCTCGCTTTCCTTCTCCTCTATCTGTGCAACCTCCTCTTCTCCCTAGTCCTACACACTGGTGCATCCCTCCCTCTGCAAGGAAGTCATGACCCTCTCTTAGTGAACTCCAAGACTTCCCTTGTAGTGGCAGTCCCCCTCCTCTCCATTAACCTACCACCATTAACTTATCATGTGGATGTTTGGTTTGTATTTAAAGTGAATGACAATATTATGCTGATGCTATATGCATATTTGAATTATTTGTATGTTTTATTTGTGGTATGATAACTATTGGTTACTATAATTTATACATGTCATATATTTGTTAATCATTTACCAAATACACCGTCGACATTGGCCCATGGTAACTTATTTAGTTTTTTACCATGGTAACTTTTATTAGTTTTTGAATGACAAAGCAATGTTGATAACTCTTGTTGCAGGATTGACTTACCTTAGGATATTTAGGACTGATATATATATTGACGAATCGCTAGTTCCTACCTATTTCAATCATCATTAGTTTTAACCGTATTTACTCACCTTTTTAGACTCCATTAGGCATTGGTTATTAACACACATATATGCAAGGTCTTTTTTTGTGTTTAAGTGTCTTTGCAGGATTGGAATAGGGATCTCCCCTAGGAGGCTTAGGCTTCCAAAGCAGTTAGGGATAAGTGACTAAGGTGACAATGGTCACTTGTCTCGCATATGATTACCGATAATTATACATGCCATTTCATCCAGTAACAGGGGTTGAGCTTAATCTTCCTTTCTTCCTTTTAGTGGACCTTAAGGCCATGTTTGCACATTTTCAAAAGAACACTATGGAATTGGTCCGTAGCCTATTTCACGATGGCTTAATTTGAAAATTGATTAAACATAAGCTATCGAATCTTGGTAGGGATTGAAATTTTTTCTTAATCATGAATGGGTATGAAAATCCTCATACACAAATAAAAAATGTTTTAATGTTGTTCTACCTGAACATCATCCCGATTTCGGTTTAGATTTTGCTGATGATTCTGAGTCTTTAGTTTCCAATGTGAAAACCTACCCTGGTCAAGGTTCAAGTCTCATTATTATGAATTCCTCTATCACCATTGAGGAGAACCAAAGCGAAACTCTCTTAGATTCTCACTCTACACAACCTTTAGAGGATATAGTGAAAGAATCTATGGATCATTCTAATATAGGGGGTCGTTCCCTTAAGACATCTGAACTAATAATTTATGTTTACAAACCACGTGGTAAAAGAAGTGTCAAGACGACCAGGGAAAATGTCGACTTTGATACTCGTGCCAAATATTTGGCCAAGGCTATATCTCCAATGACAAGGAGGAGACATCAACACAATGCTTCTCATTTGAAGAATTCTTCAATTCCTCTAATCTATTTGGTGGATGAGGAATACCAAGGTAGCTCAAGAGGGAAATGTGGTGAAGGTGTTGATCATCATAAGTAAGGTAGCATTGATGATGAGGTCAAAATGTTAAACACTTCCCAAAATATAGAAGTTCATGGTTGTGAAATTGGTTTTTAACCATCAAAATAAGAACAATATTTGCATTTGCAGCATGAAAAGGATTGTGAACTACATGCCAAGCCGAGCGATAATGTTCTTGACACACAATTTGTTCGATCTCCTCCTTGTGATACGAAGAACAATGAGGATCAATTACATAACTTAGGACTTGGAGGGACTTCTACACAATTCAACTACCTTATTGTTGAAGAGAAGTCCAAAACCAAATGATTTAGTCAAAAGGGGAGGATGAATGATAATGGTGAAACTTATTTACGGGACAAACTTTCCCTCGGGAGGAGAGCTTGTCAAATGGGCACCGTTGGATGAGAGATCCGATGGTGCCCATTTGAAAGGCTTCCCTCCTGAGGGAAAGTCTGTCCAGTAAATAAGGCGCTCCGAATGATAATCAATATTCCCAATATTGGGATATGTAAAGTCAATGAGGCGATATGTAAAGTCAATGAGGCGTTTTACTTGTAAGATCAGGATTATACTTCAACCGATTGGATGGGCAGATTATTACATGCGTTTACTCTCTAGGATTGGTAAACCTGGTTGAATTTTGTTGTTAAATGTATTGGACTAATCCAGGATAAAATAATTGTCATTATCCTCAATTTTTATTATAAATAGAAGCTCATAACTCTTGAAAAGGGAGATGCTACAAGGATTGATGAATATTTTATTAAAATCAATGACTCTCTTCTTTAATTTAATATAATTACTGTAAGTACATATACGAGGTTTTTCTGTAAGTTCTCTTTTCTATTTTAATATAATTACTGTAAGTACATAAATGAGGTTTCTCTATAAGTTTTTATGGTGGTATTAATTAATACTAGTCATTGTCTTGTATGGATTTAGAAGTCAAAACCTTGTATTTGTATAGATTTGGACTCTAAATTATACTAATACTTTGTGGCTTGATTCTATTTAGTCATAGGTAGTTATCATATTTCTATTCATCGTTCCTTATTGGTTGATCTGGCTGTATTTATTTGTTTATATAGGCTTGTTGATTAATTAGATTTGAAATTAATTATGTTTTCTTTCAACAAAATTCTTGTTCAAAAATTATAAATATATGGTGGTTATTTATGCGTTTGTAATGTGGTTTCACTTCAATCCATGAAAGATTAATCATATATTCATATATTCACGTACAGTGAGACCAACTGTCATAATTGTTTCATTTTAGTATCAATATAAATCTTAAGATAATTATTGACTTTGTGCAATAGTTTCTTTAGGATTTTCCTTTATAAAATCATGTTATAATCTCATGGAATTAGATTTCTTTGTGTCTAAAGTAGTAATAGATTTTCATATTTTATATTAAAATTGAACAGTTATTAGATGATTATGATCTTGGCCAAGGTTAGAATTATTGTTTCTTTTTTGGTATGTTTTATTCTGTTTGAATAACATTAGCTCCATGATTTATTTCAGATGTATATTTTTGTTTGTAGGAGTTCATTTGAACCAAGATTTTTTCTAGGTTAACTGCTAGATACGAGCATTTGACAAAACTTAGTTTGGTTGGAAGTATTCTTTAATTTTTACATCTGAAAGATTATTTTAATATTTGTTAACTATTTTAGCTTGTTTATCACAGTTGTTGGAATTACTTTGTTTCAAATTTTTTTATCCGTAGACTAAGTTAAGCCTCATGGGATCACTACATATAAACTGTATATTTGTATCATATTAGAAATTTGGTTAATATATTTTATTAGGTTATTGTATATATCTTACCCTATAGGTATTTAGGTAGTTTAGTACTCTATTTTAGGAATAACCTCAGCTAACATAGCTGTAAAACCCGTGAAGTTAGCCATTTCAATGACTTGGGGTTGAAAAAATACCCCCATATCGGGTTAACCTCTCCTTGTTGACATCAATGCATACATCATGTGTCAAAAAATGGTGCTAGAAGGAGGGATATACACTAATTAATGGATAAACAAAATCATAATAAACCTCCTACCACTCGCTCCCCGTAAGCAACACACAACCGCTCCAATCCCCCAACCACATCAATAGTTAAGATTGATACTCAACCAGATCCTATCTCCACGTTGTTACTGCAAACTACCCACTCTCAAAATAAATTTTGTTTTTTCAATCCCTTTAGTGGATGACCCATGATTTCAAGAACTTATTGAGAGTTCAAACCAACTTATGGTCTGGACTTAGTCCTGATTAGAAAGGAGTCGAGAACTACATGAAAGGTTAGTCAGTTGTCTTGAGAAAAAAACCGAACGTACTCCATAAACCAATCTAGATCCTTTGGATGTTCCATTAGTTGACAACTTTCCGTGGTTACGTTAAATCTTAATTCACTGTTGTGTGATACTTTAATAGAACAAGTTGGTCCTAACACAACTCCTGAAAGATATCATCACACTCATCAACCGGATTTTCATTTTGGTGAGTCATTATCACCACTTCAACCTAGATTGGTTTTTGGATCAGGTGGACAAAGACAACCACCTTCCTCACTTGACTCATATTTAGGTTCCTCTCATGAGAATTCATCCAAGGAAAGCAGCTCTGAGAGTCAGTCTAATCACTCATCTACTAGTTCCCATCAATCTTAGAGGTAAACACACATGGCCCATAATCAAAATCAAAATAGGTCTTAGATGGATCATGATGTTGTAGTCATACCAGGGCCACAACATCCCTTGCTTGAAAACCAAAATAAGTGGCTAACAAAATTTGATCCTAACACAAAACAAATTGTTGAGGATCACATCAAAAACTTATGCTAAATATAATACTTAGAAATGTTGAACATGAGGATATAGTCTACAGACTATTTCCTTATACTTTTGAGGGTAAGGCATCTACCCGGTACTTTACCCAACCAACAGGTAACATAAATTTGTAGGGTCAACTTTGAAAAAGCATTCCTAGAAAAATTTGGGGATGATATAATCCCCAAGGATTTAGTTATGGAATTATCTAAAATAAAAATGGAACCTAGGGAGAAAGTCAAATATTTTAATGATATTCCTCACGCTAAAAAACAAATCCCTGCAGAAAACCGTTAAATTGCATATTACATGAGAGCTCTGGCTCATGATACTAATGTACGAGTTAAAAGGTCTCACAATACAACTTTACAACAACCATTCAATGAAGTAGTCTTGGTGGAAAAGGATATGCTTAGCCTCACATACAACCATAAGTTACAAAATGATCAACCTTCTTCTAGAAAAAATACTGAAGTTTTTGCATAAAACCTTTGTTATTGAGAAATACCAATTAGATATAGATCTTGGAAGCATTAATAAATATATCTAAATTATCTCTAATGAAATTGTTGACCTTTGGCATAATGTTGGGGATTCCTATAAGCCATCTTTTAGGAGGAATTTCCACTCTCAACCAAATAATCAGGTTCCACCAGGAGAAGGTATGAATGATGAAGACTTAGTAGATGCACTCAAATATTTGGTTTTTGGGTTAGAACCATCCTCAGACAAGGAAAATCAGTTTGTCAAACAAACAGATGAAAATGAAGGTGAAGGTTTAGATCCGGAAGAGGATGACTCTCCACATGCGGTAAGTCATTTTTGGGATGTTGTTAGTTATGATTTTGCTAATGATTTTTTTGTTGTTAATACTAATCAGCATACTTATAATGTTTGGAGTAAGGGTCATGCTCAGGTGGGTACCCCTACTTCCTCAAAGAAAAATCAAATCTTTTCTTCCAACTGTACAATTCAGACCACAACCGTTAGATCAACTCCACCTGATATTGATTATGATCCCATAGAAGATATGAAAAGGTTGAAACTGAATATGTTTCCCTATGATCCTTTTAATTTGTTTTCAATAAAATAAATGTTTTTTCACAAAGGATATGATAAGTTAACTAAAAAAGGTAATACTAATGATCCTGTAGATAATTTAGCTGTTGTCCAAGATACCACAAACACTGAAAAAAAATCATTCCATAGTCAATGCTTCATTAATAGGGAAAAAATACAGCTCTACTACAATACCTTTTATTCTTATGTTTGAAATATTTAACAAAAATGTCCACAATTGTATGGTGGATCCAAGTGCATCCTCTAATGTAATGCCTCTTTTAGTTTGCAAAAAGATGAATGTTAAATTCACGCCGTTTGAAAACCTAGATCATACAATTAGAATTCTCTAAGGTTAAGGTGTTAGGAGAGCTGAAACATGTATTAATTAGACTGTCATCCAATCCTCAAGTGCACCAAGTTATTGACACCGTAATGGCTAACACACTTGAAGCATACATGCTCTTTCTCAACAGAGATTGGTCTGAGAAACTTAAACGATACTTCACAATAGATTGGTCACAGATGTGGCTGCCCCTGAAGAGTAAGCCAAATAAAATAAGGGTTGACAGATAAATTTCAATGAAACATATCGTAACTGAACTAAATGAGCCTAATGAACCAAGCATGTTCCCTGAAAATATTCTTGGCAATTTTGGTTTCAACACTTAATTTGGCAATTTTTAGGCTCAGAAATATCCCCTCATGAATCAACCTCAATAGTTAGAGTTATGTCATTTCTCAAAGGATGCACCACCTTGTTCATTGTTCCTTGTTCCAATGTGTAAACAATGTAAATATTGATGTAAATAATAGAGTGTGGTCTTTTTATTTTGATGGGTCTCGATCTAACGAAGGCACTGGTGTTGGTTGTTTACTTATAGACCCAATAGGTAATAAAGTGTTTTTATCCTACAGACTAGAGTTTTAGTGAACTAATAATACTGTTGAATATGAGGCATTGATCCAAGGACTGAGGAAAGCAATGGATTTAGATGTCAAGATTCTAGCAATCTTTGGAGATTATGAAATAATTATTAAACATGTAAAAAATGCTATTCATTGTAATTCCGTTCATCTCACAAAATATCATGATGAGGTATGGAGCCTTATCTCTCAATTTGATGCTTTCAACATAAACTCTATTCCTAGACATATTAATTAGGAGGTCGATTTATTAGCCAATGTAGCATCTAGGATTGTCCCAGCTGATGGATTCTTCTCTAATGCCTTCTCAATAGATTTGATTTTTCGTCCATTTATTCCTGATAATATTGTTAACTGGTGGGTTTTTTACTCTGATGAATAAGTCAATGATTTCTTAACACTCAAAGATACATTTCAAGGTTTTATTATTGATGAAATAACACATGATGAAAATCTGTGTGACTTTTCAGTAATCAATATTCCTCGTTCGGTAACTGATGTGTTCAACATGGTAAATTATTTTCCCAGATCTCTTCTTAAATTCAAGATTTTTTTTTTTATACTTTCAAGACATATTTAAGAAGCAAACCAAATGCAAGACACATAGTTCTAGTATGCAGTTTGATATAGTTAATTTAGGTACATAAGATGACCCAAAACACATCAATTTAGGCTCAAATTGCACCCCTCAAGAAAAATATGCTTTCATTAAATTGTTCAGAGAATACAAGGATGTATTCACCTGGACTTACGATGAGCTGAAATCATTTGAACCAAACATAATTCAGTGCGTTATTCCTTTAAACCCCAAACCAAACCATTCTAATAGAAACTACAGAAAATGCATCCCAAACTGGATCCCCTTGTGAAGAACAAACTTAATATGTTACTAGCTACTAGGACCATCTTCCCTATAAGACATAGCCAATGGGTTGCAAACTTAGTCCCAGTTAGAAAAAAAATGGGGATGTATGATTGTGTGTTGATTAATTTTGTAATTTGAATAGGGCTTCTGATAAATATAATTACCTTGTCCCCCTTATTGAGTAGGTATTGCAACAAGTTATTGGTTCATAAACACTTTCTTATTAGATGGATTTTCTTGTTATAACCAAGTGTTGGTTGCACAACCTGATCAACTCAAAACCACATTTAGGATGCCTTGGGGGATGTATGCTTACCACAAGATTCCCTTTGGATTGATTAATGTTGGGGAAACGTTCCAAAGAGCAATGGATGTTGATTTTAAGGGTTTTATTATCAGGCAGTTGTCATATACCTTGATGACATTACACTATTTTCAATATAAAAGTGGAACATATATTTCACTTAAAGAGGGTATTTAACGGATGTAAGAAGTATGGTGTTTCCTTAACTCCTAAGAAATCTATTTTTTCTATTAGATAAGGTAAACTAATTGGTTTCATTGTGTCCAAATAAGGCATGAAAATAGACCTATAAAGCACCCAAACAATTATGAAAATTACTTATCCTTTCTCCAAAAAGCGATATTGCAATCCTTCTTAGGAAAGATAAATTTTCAACGAAGATTTGTTCCTGGTTTTTCACAATTTTCTAGCCCTTTGCAACATACGATAAAAAAGGATACCGAGTTCAAATGGGTAGATGTAGAAAAAAAAAATTGTTTCTAGAAATAAGGAAGCTATTGCAGAATCTCCTTCTTTAATAATTCCTAGGTTTTCTAAAGATTTCATTTTATATACGTTTGCTACTAACGTATCATATGCAACTATCTTGTTTCAAAAAAATATAATGGACATGAATGCCCAATTTATTTTTTGAGTTCTACACTCAAAGGCACTAAGTTGATAAGAAGGTCTTTTGTCATGTCCCCATCTCAATGAGACTACTAGTTAACCATGTTTCACCAACCCACTAGTTCCCTAGGTTGGGGTGGAGGCATTAAATATTGCAATAAGGGAGCTATGGGACCCAAGAGAACCTTCGTTTACCATCTACACATTAAATTGGGTCATATAAATAATAAATATGGAGAAAATAAAGTGGCATTGCTTCATGAAGACATTTGTAGGTTCGTGGAGACCTTGGGTAGCTAGATTCCTCCTTACACTTGTCATGACCTAACCCCAAACTCGAAATTACGAGGATATAACATACTTGGAAGGTGAAGAGGTTTCAAGTAACATGTCATGATCCCAAGGATTAGAATGGGTGAAGAGGAATAACTCCCCATGGAATAAAAAGAGACTAGGAAGAAACTATGTGCCACTTGGAGAGAGATTCCCTATGTTTTATGACAACAATGATGGAAGATTCTCTGAAAAATAAGACCTGATTGCAGACCTACGAAAATATGACATGCAGGGACAAAAATAGCCACCAAGAGGGCACACCTGGAGGTTGGTGGCAACAATTCACATTTGGAGGAAGGTTGAGGGGTGAGGAGAAGGACAAGTGTCATAAGGGTTACTAAACATTAAGGATGAGTTGAAGGAAGCCTATGGGAGGAAATTTGAACTTGGAGGACATTATGAGAGTTATAAAAATATGTTACGAGGAAGGATAATGGATTTTTATCATTTGAGAATTTTCCTTTGGAATATTGGAAAGCACTAGCTTGTCCATTGCATTGTGAGTGCTCCCTCTCCCTGCTAGTGAGACAATTTCGAGGGAGTTAGATTCTTATCCAAATTGGTTGTTAGAGAGGCCACATTGACCTCTTTTTTGTATATTAATGGAGTTTTGTTATTTTATACATGATTCTGGTATAGTTCGATATATATCTCTTTCCCCATTCTGTCATTCCCTACCTCTTAATTCCCATGTTTCCACATGAAGGTGTATTAGTGTGAATGATGCTGGCGTTTTGTTGAATTCAGTTGATGACCAAGCATGGGTGAATGATGTTTGCATCTGCAATATGTTCCTCATACTCTCTATAATTTGAATTAGCATAAATACATATGCAAAATTGTCCACATTTCCAAGTTATGGATTGACTAGTTTCCATTTCAAAGGAGTTCTGTATCCGATTTATGTTGAGGGGTTGCTATGATGTTTTTGTTTGTAAATAAAATATTGTATTACTTCAGTATCAGAACATATACATATCATTAGAAAAATAGAGTTTCATCATCTAGAACCTTCATCGGCTTTACAGACTTGTCCAAAAAACTAGAATGTTCAGAGCAGAGCTCCATGGGTAGTTTATACATCCTATTCTTAATTTGTGATAAGAAAATATTACTACCAAACTTAAACATTAGAGGTTCTATAACAATTAGACAAACCAAAACCAAGGACAAGAGCCTTAAACCCAGAGTTTGGACTGGTCACCTGGACTGGAATGATCAACAACGATGGGCTGGGTTCCTTTAGTTTGCTGAGGTCATCCCATTTTGTTCAGAGCCACATTGTCTTGATTCTCCTTTCATCTCAGCCTCTGATTATTTCCAGAGCCTCTTGTATCTGCACTTTGCATCCCTAAATGGTAAAACTGAATCCCCATCTGGGAAGCCATTATATCAATTTTGTGGTACATTAGCTTGCAGTACGCATTGTGCTCCTTCTAGGCCCACGCCAATTCCTCTTCACCCTCCTTCTTAGCCGCATTGCTCATGATCGCATGAGAGATCAAATTCTTCGTAACTTAGTGCTGCATAACCATTCTTTCATAAGCGACTGCTCTACTAGCCATGGTTCTGAGGTCAACCACCCACTCCTCCCCCTCCCTTCGAATATCTTCAATAGGGGTATATTGGACCTCCTCCCATAGCCTTTTCTACACCATCTCAATTTCATGGTGAACCTCCAAAGGGATACGATCCTTGATAAAGGAGACCGCGACCTGAGCATGGGACTGGGCACGTGTTACTTGGCCCTTGAAACTTCTCCACTCTCCCACCCATCTGCCCTTTCACCTGTAATTGGCACTAGCTACCTCCACCCCATAATCCAAATTCAAGGCGTGTTTGGGAGCCATATTATACTGACCTTGAGGTTTCCACTCGCAGAATAACTGAATCCCAAAAGCAGAGTATCCATCCCTCACTTTCTCACCTAGAATACCCTCTACCAGAGCATAATGTGTATAATTCTCATGCTGAGAGCGAATGGTAAGGTTGAACAAAACCTTCAGATATAAATATGGTTCCGTCATGATTTCCATAAAAGGGTTGCACATTCCTTTCTCCTGCTGCATCTTTCTCTCCTCGTCGATCATACCAGACACTAAATTTGACATCATTCTGGGGTAAGAGGCCTGATCTAGCCCTGGTATGGATCCAAATTTTCACTTTGATCACACATATTTCTGTACTATGCACTACTTAAACTGGTAATGGCTTGGGAAGGATCTGTCATTTTCTGTATGATCAGACAAGGCTTGTTTCTGCCACCTCATAGATCTCCCTCCGTCTCCTGTCATCTTCTTGTACCCTTCGATTGAGATTCACCACCTGTCGTCCTATCCCATAATGATGGACAAAATGTTGGGTGCATCTGGTAGTCCCACCTATCCCCTCGATAATCCTCAATGGTACTCGATCTTTGACCCCTACCCTCCTCTATACCTACGTTGGCAAGAAGGTCCACCACCCTATTCGCATCTCGCTTGACATGGGTGAAGGAGACTGAATTATTGGTCATGACAAGGACACGAAGAGTGTCAAGTCTGCTAGAGAGTCACCAACTGGATGCAATTTTCTCTGTGGACTTACCATTGGCTAGTTTCTTGGCCACTTGATTCAAAATTTGGGAATCCCCATCCACAATTACTGGTAGCCACCTTTCCCTGATTGTGATATTAATTCCTTGAAGAAGACCTTCCAAATTTGCTGAATTTTTGGTGTCATGACCAATGTAGCCAAAGTATAGGTTTAAAATCCCCCCTGTATCGTTTCTACAAACCCCTCCAAATCCCACAGATCCTGGGTTTCCTTTGGCACCATCGTCGAAATTAACTTTAAAAACATGCGCAAGTGGAGGAGACCACAAATTTGGGCTAGACGGTTTACATATTTTGTTCTTCTGTTTAATTCCATCTAAGTTGCTTCTTTCTAGGCCCTAAGTAGTCGCGATGCATGCTTCTCCCTCCAACAGCTCCTTGTCTTTCTCACTCCACTGCATACTTTTTAAAGTTTCAAGGAGGTTCATAACAAGTTTTTTCCACACCTCCTCTTCACTGTGTTTTTTTTCTCCAGAAGATGCAATTATTTTGTTCCTTCCAAACACTCCACATCACCAATCCTGGAAACATATGCCATAGGGATCTTAGAATGGGGTTTTTAAAGGCTTTCGAGTTCCATTCTCTTATATTGTGTCCAGGTTGATTTTTACTTTGGTCACTCCTTCGAAAAATCATGGCACCTCTATCCCAGATAGAAGTAAAAAAGGGGTAGCTATCCAGCAGGTGGACCATGCTTTCCTCACTGTTTAGGCAGAGAACACAAAGGGATGGCCCCTGGATCCCCCGTCGTCTAATATTTTCTCCTATAGAGATCCTCTGTTTAACAACCAACCAACAAAAAAAACCACTTTTGGCCAAGGATTTGTATCCCATATCTTTTTCCAGATACCATCCTCTTCTCCTCCATTGCAAGTATGAATTTCATAGGCCTTTTTGTTACTGAATGTGCCTTTCTGTTTATATCCCCACCATAATATGTTTGGACCCAGGTTGATGTGGAAACATCTCTCCTGAAGCTCTGCCTCAAAGGAGTGGAGATCTTCTTCTGAAATGTGACCCTCCCCCCTCTCCTGGATCGACCATAGCCTTTGATCTCCCAAGGCCGGGGCCTCCCAATAATGACACACTTTGATCTTTCCTTCCTCCCTCCCTCTGGTCCTGATGGTCATCCATCTAGGATCTTATCCCTTCTTGGGGATTTGGTTCCACACATCATCCAAGAAATTAGTAGTCTCCACATTACAGATTTCCCAAAAACTGTGCTCCTGCACAAGCTTTTGGCCTTCTTGTTCTTTCATCCATATGTGCGATCCTTTCCTCTCCTCAATATACCTGATCAACTTAGCGTTTGATTTATCCCCAACATATTTCCCATGCCAAAGTTTCTCTTAGGGTTCCCTTGAGTAGTTACACCATCACCACCATATTTTTGCTCCTTGTATTTTTCTCATAACTTCGGGGTCCTTGAGACCCAGTCCCCCTCTTAGCTTGTGGCAAAATTTTTTGTCCCACCCAAGTAAGGAAAATTTAGATTTCACTTCCCTTCCTCCCCATAGAAATTTTCATTGGATACTCCCGATTTCCTTAATTATAGATTTCAGAGCAATGAGTACCGAGAAGAGGTAGACTGACATTGCTTGAAGAACAAATTTGACTAGAATCAACATGCTGGATAGATTCAGAGGTATAAGGGTCTAACTTGACAGTCTGCTCCTCATTCTATCCAACAGGTCCTGCGAAGATACCATTTTTTGGGACCAAACCCTAAGGGGGCCCCCATATATTTTTGAGGGGAAGGATCCCTTGGAAAAACCCAAAATCCTCACTATCTTCCTCTGAATCCCAAGAGCCATGTTTAGGAAGAAGACCCGAGATTTATCCACGTTAACTGCAAGCCCTGAAGCCTTTGCAATAAATTTTTGACTTCGATTAAAATCTCGTGCCTCTTGGACTGAAGGGTGCCCCATAAGCATTGTGTCATCCATGAATTGCTGGTGCGTTTGTTTATCCACTCCCTCATGGACGTTAAGACCACAGATCTCACCGCTGGCTCATAGGGCTTGGATGAGTTTGCTCAACCCTTCTGCCATTAGAATGAAAATAAAAGGGGATAGGGGATCACCTTGTCTGATTCCTTGGGAGGGATTAAAAAGTCTAGTTGGAGAGCCGTTCAATAGAATCGAGAAGAAAGGGGTAGTAACCAAATTCATTACCCACGACACCCAATCTTTCCCAAAACCAAATAATTCCAACATATTTTCAATGTATTGCCAACTAATTTTATCATATGCCTTAGCAATATCCAACTTTATCAGCATGCCTGGTCTCTTGGTCACTTTAAGAGAGTGTATAGTTTTGCGAACCAAGAGGATCCCATCCAGGATTTTCCGCCCTTCCACAAATCCTAATTGTTCTGAGCTAATCAGGTTGGGAAGGAGTGGATTTAATATATTAGCTATCCCCTTAGTTATGATTTTATAAATGAGATTATAGAGAGAAATGGGTCTAAATTTATCGGGTATTTCAGCTCCTTCTCCTTTCAGTATTAGGGTTAGGAAAGTAGCATTGAAGGCCTTTAGGATACCTCTACTACACCTAATGTAATGGTGGCCAAAAATCATCTTTTTGTGCACATGAAATTGAAGGTGGAGGCGAGCTATGCATACCTGGTGGCCCGTTGATTCAATAAAATTTAAAATTTAAGGTGAAATCAAGATACAATTAACCGAAATGGATTAATATACGTGATGGATTAATGTGTACCATGAATCCATCAAATCAAAGTACAAATGTTAGAAGGCTTTGGCTAAGCTGAGCCTGAGCTATGTTTCATGATGGATTCTTCATCATTGAGCATCACCTAGCCTCGAGCATGCTCAAAATGCTTTTTTTCAGCTCATGTGTGAAGGCTTAATCATTTTGCAACATATACTATCCGTACCTCTCATTCAATGCAAGTATTTTCGGGGTTTTGAGAATAGGAGTGAATGTTGTTGAATAGTTTCTACCTGCCTTTGTGGCTTGTGTTTCCCTCAAGCACTTCATCTCATTTTTCTTGCAAAATTTGAATCCCGTGTCAATCCCACTGCTATAATCTGAGGGTTTGCTGAACTACTTTGTGCAATATTTCCTGGTTATCGGTCTTAAGCTCAAGTTGTTAGCATCATGGGAATAATTAATAGGAATGATCCAAAAGGGATTAAGAGAGTTGAATCCAGAGAACAGTTAATGTGATGGGTTGCATAAGTTAGCTGGCTAAAATTTCTCTGGAAATTTTGTGGTCACCACAAGGAGGTAACTCAAGCTTTTTCTCAGATTTTTGATGGGAAAAGGGTTAAGTTAGGTGACTTGGAATTTGAATTTGATGAGGGTTTCATGGCTTAGGCCACTGGACTCCATGCAAATAGTGAATGGTTTTTCAAATATTTGCGTCTTGGAAAAGTTTCATGGAGGAGGTTTCTTGTTAAACTAACACAAGTCGTTCAATACACAAAAGGTATGCCTCAGAAGATGTTTAGACAAGAACGGAATTATATTTTTATGATACTCAATCCATATATTACTTGCGAAGGTAGGTTCATTCTAGTGTTTCAGAATCATGTATGCATTTTCATGGGGTTTATAGGGGTCAGGATCAATCTTCCTTTATTTCTTTTAATGTACCTTAAGTCTATGTTTGCACATTTTCAAAAGAACGCTAAGGAATCGATCCATATCCTATTTCACCTTGGTTTAATTTGAATATTGATTGAACATAAGTTATCTCATCTTGGTAGGGATTTGCAAATTTTTTTAATAAGGAATAGGTATGAAAATACTCATACACGATACATAAATGTTTTAATGATATTATGCCTGA
Organism: Pseudotsuga menziesii; assembly: GCA_001517045.1. NCBI lineage: Eukaryota > Viridiplantae > Streptophyta > Pinopsida > Pinales > Pinaceae > Pseudotsuga > Pseudotsuga menziesii. The sequence goes on from LPNX011143784.1 coordinate 916,075, forward strand.
ACATCATCTTGATTTTAGTCCAACTTTGATTCTATGTCTTTAGTGTCAAATGTGAAAACCTATCCTGGTGAAGATTTGAGTCTCATTATTTTGATTTCCTCTATTACCATTGAGGAGAACCAAGGAGAAACTCTCTTAGGTTCTTGCTCTGCATAACTCTCTTAGGTTCCAATGATATGATGTGGAAAATTACAGGTGCTCAGTTGGTGATCCAAGTTGGCATCCTAGTGGTAGGGTCTATTTTTGACTTCTGAATTAGAAAAGTCAGGAATCAGGAGTCAGGATGTATTTTGCAAAAGTTGATGAGATCGTACCAAATTCAGACTTTCGTTTTCTGAAATTGGGATCAGTAAAGTTGGATTGGAACATCAACAAGGTTGTTTGTGTCGCTTGTTGCGCCGAGAGGCTCTTTACAGCCCAGTATGGGGGAGATCTTGTAACGTGATGTAACGTTACTAACGTTTATAACATGTCGGCAAAAAATAATAGTGATAGTGATAGTGAATATTATGGGAGAGATCTTGTAACGTGATGTAACATTAGTAACGTTTGTAACATGTCGGCAAAAAATAATAGTGATAGTGAATATTATGGGAGAGATTTTGTAACATAAAATAAAAAATAATATCACTTTCGTTATTTTTATTAATAAAAAATAATTTTTCTAATAGGCCAAAATAAATGTCGGCCACAAAAACAATCTAATATGGGGGAGATGTTGTAATCTTCCTACCTAACAAAAACAATAAAAAAGTAAATATTTAATTATCCGTAAAAAAAATATGTGGTTCAAGGAAAAAACACAAAATTGAATTATCCGCAAAAAGTTGGCCTTGCACATGGTTTTAAAACCATGTGCACATGTGCAAGGCATTCTAAACAAACCATGGTTTTATTGTGCATGGTTTAGGAGGCTTTGCACATGGTTTTTAAACCATGTGCAAGGCCTCCTAAACAACCCATGGTTTTTTTGTACATGGTTTAGGAGGGCCTTGCAAATGGTTTTAAGACCATGTGCAAGGCCTCCTAAACAACCCATGGTTGTAGGAGGGCCTTGCATATGGTTTTAAAACCATGTGTGGGGAAATGATGCAATGTTAATTCCTAACAAAATAAAAAATAATAAAAAATATTATATGTCGGCCATAAATAATATTAAATATTAATAATACAAATATTATATGTGGACCTTAAATAAAAAGATGTGTCTTTTGGTTTGAATCAAATCAATGGATACCTAAGAAGAGGTTTGCACCTCGAGAGATTTGATCCTTCTCGGCGCTTGATAGAGCCTAGGATTTGGTTTTACGCTGGTTAGTCCCAACTTCTGACTCTCGACTTCAGGACAATCGGGATCTACATAGTAAAGTTGACGCAGTTGGATCGGTAAAGTTGGGATCGACACTGTGTAAATCGATGGTCCAAAAAAACCAATAATAGATCTACATCAACAACCAAGAATGAATCTGGAAGTTACGACTATAGATTTGGTTCTTCAATTTAAGAAAGTAATTTTTGAGATCTTTGGTTCATAATTTTCACTAAACTGATGCCTTCGATCTTGGGATTGATCGTGAAGGATGATTTGGGCAAAGAATACAATTTCATACCCAATTGGATGCGGTACCTGTAGATGTAGGAACCAATCTAGTTTGTTAATTATGGCATATAATTTGGATGTGAATGGGGGGGAAGTGTGACATAGAGACAGATAAAGAAATAATTCATTGAGAAAATGATTTCAGAGAGACTGTTCGAGCTGAAGAAGTTTGAAGTGACAGTGAGAAGGTCAATCATTATGATCATTTCCAGTGCTTGAAGCTATAGATTTTTTTTGAGGTGGTTCCGTCCAGCGCAAGAGACAAGATCTCATACAACATGTCAGGGTAGGTCCCTGGGCAAGGCTAATTAAGAATTGGTGTAGTTTGTAAGTAACATACATAATCTCTAAGAGTTCTCTGTAAGTTTGGAAAATTTGAATGAATTAATTAGAATGGTCCCATTGGAAGCTAGGACCCATAGACGTAGGCCTTTAGAGTCGAACTCCGTTATCAAGTTGCAATCTTCTAATATTGGTTTCATTTGTGTTGATTTGCACTCCGGTTGAAGATAATATATTGTTAATTTTTTTTACACGAAATCATAGAAATTCATGTTTAATATAATCCTATAAAATTCATATTGACTGCTATAAGATCCTTTGCACCTGTGATAAATCAATCATATACATACAGCATCAGGATGAGTGGCTCATATCCAACAAGTATGAAATACAAGTTGGGATCTGCCTCACTCTCAATGAAGGTCGTACTTTACAAGTATCCATCATTCCTATAATACCACGCCTTGGGTGCCTAGTTCAATCCATGCAAGTATTTCTTAAGCCTGAACACATGAGACTCTCTCCCATGGACCTCAAAGCCCTAAGGTTTCTCTATATATACTTCCTCCTCAATGAGCCCATTGAGGAATGTTGTTCACATCCATCTAGTGAATCCTCCATCCCATGATTGAAGCAATAGATATCACAACTCGAATGGAAGCATACTTGGTGATTGGTAATGTCTTCTCATAGTCGACTCCCTCTCTTTGTGAGAACCCTCTCACCATGAACCTCGCCTTGGACTTATTGATGTTGCCATCTGTAACATGCTTTATCTTGAACATCCAGGTGGAAGTCACTGCATGCTTCCCCTATAGTCTCTATAGAATATCTTAAACATCATTTTTCATGATGGAGGTGTAGTCTTCCACCATGTAATCCATTCAAACATGTTGTCCAATTACTTCCCTTTAACTGTAAGTCTTAGAATCAATGATGTTTCTGATCGATTCCATATAGTTCAGAAACTTTCTTGGAGGCATACTCTCCTTAAATGATCTCTTGGGAGCCTCAACATTCTCTCGAGCATCCATTAATGTTTATTAAAGCATCTGGGTCTCCTGATAGGAACTAGAAGGAGATAATTGTTCCTCCTAATTTTAAGGTTGACTCCCTGAATGGGTAGTCTGTGAAATACGTTCTCCCTTCATATCCTCCTCCTCCTCATCGTCTGGAATTGGAGGTAACCATTAATGATACTTCCTAAATGTCAAGTTCTCCTCGAACCTGACATCTCGGCTCATCACAATCTTTCATTGCACTATTTTGAAGATCATGTAACCCTTTGAGGTCTTGTAGTACCCCACAAATATGGCCTTCTCTCTTGAAGGCTCAAGCTTCATCCTCTTCTCCTCATGCACATAAATGTAAGTTGGAAAACCAAATATCATAAAATGTTTGATCTCTAGTTTCACTCTTGTGAATGCCTCCTCATGAGTTGTCCTCCAATATATCTTGAAGACTTCCATTCCAAAAATATATTGTAGTGTTACATTCCTATACCCAAATAAACATAGGCAATCCTTGGTCATGGATCATAGACTTTGCATTATTAATGATGAACTGATTCTTTATCTCCACAATCCCATTTTTTCGAGGGTTGCATGAGGTTGTCTTCTCCCTCTTGATCCTTTATTCATTGTAGAAATCATTCAATCCATTAGAGGTGTACTCTTCCCCATTATATGAACCTCAATACCTTGATCTTAATACCTGACAACTTCTACACCCGAACCACAAACTCTTGGAACCAACTGAAGACCTCATCCTCGGTTTTCCTAAATAAGATCCATTTTTTCATGGAAATGTCATTAATGGCCATCACACAATACAATGTTACCTACACAGATACCATGAGAATCGATCCACACACATATGAATGAATAATCTCCAAGATCACCTTGGACCTACTCTCATTGCTTGGGAAAGAAGTCTTGACATTGTTTCCAAGTACACACCATATGCATACTCCCTACTACTCAACACTAATATATGGAAGACTGGTGATCATCCCCTCAAAATTGAAAATGACCTGTAAAGCATGTGTTCCCAAGGCCTGAATAGGTTTTCCCTGCAAGTTATGTAAGTTTCCTTATCTGACCAAAATCTCATTGTTGTGTTAGGTATGTCTCCCTCTATATGTATGAGTACTTTCCTTCTCCTAAAGATAACGACAAAACCTTAGTGTGAGCAAGTTCTTATCTAGTCTTGGTACAAATAGCACATCCTAGGCATTAAATGAACCACATGAATCAAGTTGAAATGAAACTGACCCCTCTCCTTTGACTTCATACTTTCCATCATCACCAAGCTTCACATGGATCCCTAATTCTGACTCCATCAATCTGTTGAATAGCTCCCATGCTTCTATCATGTGATGAGATGCACCATTGTCCAAGTACAATGCACTCCTAATAACTGCACTGGTAGAAAGACGAGCAACTAGTTAGAAGTCACTCTCAAACTTCGCAATAAAATCACACAATTGAGTCTCTGCATATGTTTCTATATAATATGTCTTTCCCTTTTAATTAATCTTCTATGGACAATGAGATGCATAATGTCCATTCTTTTGGCACACAAAATACTAGATTTTACTCAAGTCTTTATTCTTCCCCGATTGTCATGTTTCCTCCTCACTGTAATGATTTTTACTATAACTCTTTCATTTTCCCTTTCTTTCCATGCTAATAAGGCCCAAGTTATATTTTCCATCTTCTTTCTTTCAAGTTCTATACTCCTTATGGTTCTCCTCCTAGATTCAGTTGTCTCGTACTTTCTCCTAGGCGGGGAGTTTCTCCTAAGAACAAAGTCCTTTTACGAATGGTTCCCAATGCTTGGAGAATTCATTCAACACCACTCAGATGAGATCTGCATTATATAACTTCTCCTCAATAGTTTCAAGTTGATCACGAATCTAAGTGATCTTCATGAGATAGTTGGTGACATTGTATGATCTAGCTATACGAACATCCCCGAGTTTATATCTTGGAATCATCGTCATGTTCATGTCATAACTCTAAATAAATTCGTTAGAGATTTAAATATGTATTTGGAAAACATATTCTTTGTTGCATGAGAAATCAAGTGATCCTTCACATTGTCCACGATCACTATCCGAGATTTGATCTCCTTCTTCTCATGTGATGCCAAATCAGTTGGATCAATCGATGTAGAAATAAGCTTTGGTGCATGATCCCAAAGGTCGTGTTCCTTAAAAAACAATGTAACCCTTGTTTTCCATAATAGGAAGCTAAATACCCCATATAACCTGCCTTCAAATCTAAGACTGGTTGCTTCCATAACTACATATCAACAAATAAATGGATTGTGCTTATTCCTTCAAGCACCCACCATGATCTACTGCTATAATTCTATCTGCTCCCTTCCAAAGTGTGAGCTCTAATACCACGCTAATTTTCCCAAACCCAAAAATATATAAAGCAATTCTCAGTGATTTTTCTTGGCTAAATTAATTAAGTTCATCTCACTAATTATTTTAAACTTCTTGGAATCTATAAACGGAAATCAAATACTAAATAACAGAAGCAATTTCAATAGAAATAAACGTACGTAAAAAAATAAACACACATAAATTATGTCCTTCAAATCGGATTTCCATTCAATATATTTCAAGCTTACAAGGTCTCCCTTACTGGGAAAATGGATCGAGAAAATACAATAGTTAAACTTGGCAAAATGCATTTCTTCCAACTGCAAATAGGCCCAATAAACCCCTGCCTCCCGCAACCCATACATATTATATGACTACAACTGGATCTACAAATCTTCCTGAAAAGACACACTCTACAAACTACTAGCCCAAATCTATATCTTCTTAGCTATGCCCCACAAACTAATATCCTGAATCTCTCACTATGCAAGTCTGCTCGCAAAAATGTGCCTCACGAATTGGTATCCCGTGGCTCTACCTACATAGATGTGCTTTGTAATCTGGTAGCTCGTTTTTTTTTAAACATATCCTCCATATATATTCCCTACGATATGTATGGATGATGATTTACTTGGACCTCCATCTGACTGGTATGCCCCAGTTGGAATATTCCTCGCTACTACTTCCTTTCTCTCCTTGCCAAATTTGGAAAGTAGAAAGTCCTTCTTCTCTCTAACTCAATGCTTAAGTTTCTCTTGTGTATCTGTCTTTTCCTCTCACCTTGGATGCCTTTTATCCTATTGGGATGAACTGAAACCCTAACTCCAATGGATGAGATTAGATCTCACTCACTTGAGATCAATGGTTGTGATTCATTTGATTAACTTAAATCACTAATGACACAAACTTAGGCATTTCTCCAAATTAACCCCAACTAATCTAAAAATACATCCACTTTACTAATTCCTTTAATAAATTTCTTTTCAAAGTTATTGAGAGGTATTAAGTGACGATTTCCATATGTAAGAGACTAACTCAAGGAAATACCTACTCGAGCTACAAACATCAATATATACCACGTCTAAATAAAATGAAAAGTAATAGAAAGAAAGGGGATAATAAGGAGATTTAATTTGATTTTGAAAAACAAACTATGTTCATTAAATAAAACTAAATTGCTTTCAAATGGCTCCAAATGACTTAGATGTAATGCAAGTGAAAAAGGAAACAAGAAACAAAGTAGTAGAAAGAATGGTTTTGAGAAAGAAATTGACCAAATTACATCAAGACTATATGTACCATCATGGGGAAAGGCTTAACCCATGGTTTATGTTCATGTGAAAAAGACATAGAAAGAACCATCAACCAAACATGTAAAAGATGATGGAAAATATGTTTCATATATCAACAAAAGAAATATTTAGATTCTAAGGCTTTTGTACAAAAATTCATTTTAAAAGGAAGTTGTAAAACCAATACAGTAAAAAAGTTGAAATAACTAAATGCATGATAGAGAAAGGTACACTCCTTGGGATGGCATAAAAACCGTAAGAACATAACAATATATTGTTTTATGAAAACAAGGTAACATGGTATGAAAAACATGCTCTTGGCATATCTTGTATGCTAGAAATGTTAGTTGAAGTATTTGAAATTTCTCAAACTTATGTTTAAAAAAAGCTAAAAAATGCATGTTATATCCAACCCAAAGCCATTTTCACATCCCATGTAAACATTTTGACAAATGTAGACAGGGTGTGTGCACACACTCAAAGGTACGTAAACCTATGTAATAGGATATGGAGTTGGTCACCACCTCCGAAATAAACCAAAATTAATAGGAAGGAAGACGACAATAAGGATAATTTTTTATTTTATTTTGAAAATCAAACCATGGACATTAAAGAAAATGTAAATGGTGTTGTAATGGATTTGGACACCTCACAACTGATGTAAGGGAAAAGCTAAAAGGAAATGAAGTAGCAGAAAGGATGATCACCAAGTAGCGCTACTATATGAACCATGACAGGAGAAGGATTTGCTTAAAAAACATTTTGAAAGGAACTTGTACGACTAATATAGGGAAAGAGTTGGAATAACTAAACATAAGATAGGAAAATTTAAACTCCTTGGAATGGCATAAACATCCAAAGAAAATAAAAGTATCATGTTTATGAAAACAAGGCAACATTCTATGAAAAGAAACAAACATATTATAAAAAGAAAACAAACCAACTATGAAAAGAAGCAAACATATTATAAAAAGCAAACAAATCAACAAGATGACTAAAAGGTTATAACATGTTAATCTCATTTCCAGAGGAAAAATTTGTAGAATTGGAGCACTAAATCCTTGAACCCATACATGCACGTGTACATGGTCAACAACCCAACACTAAGCATAAGTCAAAGTCAATAACCCAACAAAAAATTAGCGAAAAAAAAAACTAATTACCAAAGTTCAATAAAGAAAAGAAAATGAATCGTAAGATATCCATTACAAAGCATTCCTCATATATTACCATTGAATGCCTATAACGTACTTGCAAATGGTTTTAAATATTTAAGAGTATTAACTGTAATTTTAAGATATTAGTCATAAAGAAATTTCCTAAACAACATAGAAGACATTTTATAGCACTTGGAACATGCATACCTTCAAGGAAGCACAATGGTGTTGTAATGGATTTGGACACCTCACAACTGATGTAAGGGAAAAGCTAAAAGGAAATGAAGTAGCGGAAAGGATGATCACCAAGTAGCGCTACTATATGAACCATGACGGGAGAAGGATTTGCTTAAAAAACATTTTGAAAGGAACTTGTACGACTAATATAGGGAAAGAGTTGGAATAACTAAACACAAGATAGGAAAATTTAAACTCCTTGGAATGGCATAAACATCCAAAGAAAATAAAAGTATCATGTTTATGAAAACAAGGCAACATTCTATGAAAAGAAACAAACATATTATAAAAAGAAAACAAACCAACTATGAAAAGAAGCAAACATATTATAAAAAGCAAACAAACCAACAAGATGACTAAAAGGTTATAATATGTTAATCTCATTTCCAGAGGAAAACTTTGTAGAATTGGAGCACTAAATCCTTGAACCCATACATGCACGTGTACATGGTCAACAACCCAACACTAAGCATAAGTCAAAGTCAATAACCCAACAAAAAATTAGCGAAAAAAAAAAACTAAATACCAAAGTTCAATAAAGAAAAGAAAATGAATCGTAAGATATCCATTACAAAGCATTCCTCATATATTACCATTGAATGCCTATAATGTACTTGCAAATGGTTTTAAATATTTAAGAGTATTAATTGTAATTTTAAGATATTAGTCATAAAGAAATTTCCTAAACAACATAGAAGACATTTTATAGCACTTGGAACATGCATACCTTCAAGGAAGCACAATGAACAAGATACATGAGAATTCAAACAGATATGAGCAATTAGCCAATATCGTTAAGTACAAATCTAAACTATTAGAATTCTCGGATCCACCATTAGGCCACAACCTTATTAGTTAGATCTAATAAGGTTGTATAATCACCTATTCAAGAATTCATTCTCTAAGAGGTAGTGAAGCTAAACATGATACATTGCAGGATGTCATACTTAACTACTTTTTTAAGTGCAATTTGATATCCTTGATCCTAATTCCATAATTTCCCTTTAGAGTCTAGGCCTAACATGTGCCTAGTTTCTCAAGACATCCCCATCCAACATAGAGAATTTCCATCTTCTAAACAATAATTGATCCTATCTTTTTAGAAATGAAATGAGATGAAATTATATTAATATCCATGAGTGACCATAGTAGGTCAATGGGATTCAAAAGTAACAACAACAATGAGGTAGCGGGGGTAACTAGAGTATCTTCGGGAAACAAGACCAAAGTCAAAACCTAATAGGGTGTGAACCCAAAAGACTAAACCCTAGATAATGTGGAAAATATAGAAACTATATAACCAACAACATCCCTACAACATCAACAGTTCATATATCTGAGAAGAACAAGACCCTAACCATCGTATGAATCAATTGAGGTACCAACATCTCGGTCAAACAATTTGAAAATAAAAAATGATAATCCTGATAATGCAGTTCGAGGACTGACTAAGGAACTCGATGACAATAAATAAGCCACGATTATAGGGAATTCTCTAGTGTGGATATGAAAGTAACATGTTAAAGAATTTCCCCAAGCTTATTGGTTGAAAATTTCTCAGTGCTTTGCCTAGGGCCATCCAAATCTAAATTATTATTGCATAATTTAACCTATGTTTCTAGGAAGAATTTTTTTTATTAACTGAAAATCCAACACATAAAAAAACATCAAGGAAGTCCAAGACTTCCACGGCTATCCTAGTATATGAGGTTAACAATAAACAATAAAGGGAAATAAAAATATTAAAAGTACTAAATAGGAAAGTACTTAAAAAAGTATTGTCACATGCCCCAAATTGCAAAACATTTTATGTATTAAGAAACATTATGTTATATTTTATTATAAAGTTTGTAATTAATGACCAAGTGGGGTCAAGGATAATTGAATGTAATTGCTGAATATTTTATTAATTAATAAATGAAAGATGAGACAACAACTTAAGGAGGCTGTTAAATGAGTGTTTTACTAGTCACTTGGTGGAGTAGGCTGGGTTGAGAGCAGATTGACACTTGGAAACATCCTCAAACTACTTCTAGTTGTTGCAGGAGGCAACTTCCCTATTTTTGTGGTCATGTTCCCCAAGAAAGTGGAACAAGAGCAAGTGGCTCATTAAGTGAAAACTGACCCAAAAGACCTAGGCATACTAATAAAAATTCCCATTGAATACAACTGAGGTTGCTCATTCTTGACTTGTGAACATTCTGAGTGAATGAAGTGCACAAGAAAATTCGATGGAGGGGACTAGCAGAAGTTTGTTTTGAGGGGAAGTACTGAAGTTCTAAACTAGTGCAACTATTCTAAGCTGATTTCATACTGCTGCAAGCAGAATAGATTTACTACTGAATACTAAGTAGAATTGCAGAGGATTACTAAACTACATCTCTCACCCAGTACTTCTACCAAGTGGACCAGAAGGCAAGCTTGGGGGTCCTGAGATTTGCAGCTTAGCTATCTCCAAGAGTTGGTTGGGAGGAACAGGTTCCTTAAGCTGTTGTCACCTCTTCTACAATTCCAGGTTCTACATGATTTATCTAGCTTCTAATTGCATATTTAGGATGAATAAGGAATGAATTTAAGCAAAAAAAATGTGTTATGCTTATGCTCTTATGTATTTAGGATTATTTAATGAAGCCTTCTACTATGAAAAGATAGTCAATGCTAGATTAGATATAGATTAGGGTAAATGATTATAAGAATTTTTAGTTTTATTGATAGATTAAAAAAATACCTAATTGTATTTTTCCACACCTTTTTAAAAGGTAGTACTCTAGTACAGTAGGTTAGATTAATTTCTGATAAGAATCGAATGGGGTATGCTTGAATGTGTTAATTTACCTTCTACAGATTTCATAAGAGTTAATCATAAGTATGTTATTCCTTTCTATTTCAGATGTTTTACTTAGACAGAGTACAATGCCATAGTATAAACAAATTTGTCTCTAGGAAAGAGTTATATATATATATATGTTATTCTGTGTAATTATTTACACAGTAGATAGATTATTTACTATAAGTCTATTATTATAGTAAATAAAAGACATTATAAAAACAAAAAATAAATAAGCAAGATTAACTTGAAGAAACAGTATAAATGAGGTTAGAAATTACTTAGATAACTTCATCATTAATCTAAGTAAAAATGTAACTGGAATAACATTATAATCAAATATCAAACTCTGTAATAATTTAAAAGTAATTAAGGTTTTAAAAATATAACCTATTTTAAAGGAACTGTAAAATATAAATAACATTACCACCTCTTTTACTAGCAGAGGAATTATCCAGTTTCACCCATAAACTAATTAAAGCATACATACTTCATTCGTATAACCACAATTATCTAATAAATACATTTTCCATAAGAAACAATATTAAAATTGTATGGTAAATATAAACTAAGAGAAATTAAGTAAAATAGCTTCAAATTATTCTAACCCAGGAAATACAATAAAGACTTAGGTTGTATAATCAACCATTCTTCTATCTATTTGCTGAAGTAATTGTTATTGACAGTAAAAATCAAATTCTGTTCTAAAAACCAATTGTCTGAACAATTCGTTTCTCTTTTAAACATATTTAAAATAAATATCAATTGCAGTAACAATAAATCTGTTTAGGTTAATTTAAAAAGAACTGAAGATAAACTAGAACAGATAAAAATCTTATAGCCTGCCATCATTCTCTTAAACCACAATATGTATATATTACCGAATATAGAAGTTACAAAACAGTAAGCTTAAAATCTTATTAAAATTTTTAATTAGTATTTAAAACCCTAAACATTTTCCATCAAAATTACTACTACATCCACATAGGATACATCCTAATGGCCTTTTTACAACATAAGACACAGCTTAAAATCCTGTACAAAAATAAATTCTATTGTAATCAAAACTATGACCATGAAGGCCCATAAATATGTTATCAAGTCACAGCTGTGAAAACCCCAAAGAATTCCATCACGATACAGCCACTAGGGTTTCAAGGATTTCTTAACAACACATCACAGTCTCGGACACATGGCCTTCCAAAACAAACAGATCACGATGTAGCCATGGCCGAGCATTAATCCAAGAATTAAGTGGACAGTATCAACTAAAACACCATACAACCAGTGCAGGAGAACCTCACGTGAGACTGAGTCTTACCGGGATGGATACGAATCCTGGAATCCCTGAGAGGAGTTTTTATGGCGTATTCTATCACAGAGCATTCACTTAAAAACCTGTACAAGTTTAATAAAATACTAAATGAGAAAATTTGTACAATGACAAAGATAATAACTTGTGAACAAGTGTAATATATATATAAGTTTCAAAGAAAACTTCTCATCTGAAGAACTTGACCTCGGCCGTACTAGGTAGCAAGAACAGACCTTAGCCACCAGAAACCATTACGCCTAGCAACGATGGAAGCAATATCAAGAAACCCTAACGAAAAAGTCCAACCAACACCTAGGTAAACTGGAACCAAGCTCACACTAGACAGTTTATACCACTGCACCAGTGCCGAATAATGGCTCACGTAGAGGCATGGTATTAGCAAGAAAGACGACACAACCACAGGGATAAGAAATGGCAATGAAACCCTCCTATGCCGAGAAGAGGAAGGGTGCTAAGAGCTCTCATAGATAAAGGTAATACATATCCATGGAAGCTCTCGTTTGCAGCAAGAGAGAAATCGGTGAGGCCATGTGGCCATGAGCCTGCGGCCCTCCCATTCCAGAGCAATGATAAAAGTTAGGTAAATGCGATTTTTTAGGGTTTAGGAGAAACTTATATGGTGAAACCCAAAGGTCAAAACCCTAACCAACAACCATCGACCATGTGGCTTCAGTTATATTTGTGAAATGTGGGTTTTGTATTATAGTTCGAGTCCTCTTTGGAGCATCTTGCACACAATAGAATTTTATAAAGGAGCTATGGTTAAAAACCTTTATCATAACTCCCAATATCGTTATATTATAATTGTGCATTTTATAACCTTAAAGCATAATGTAGGGAGGTAATATTTGCATACACTAGGGTTTACATTATTGCTATATAATCTTAGAAATGAGTAAGAACTTATGCAAAGAATTCTCCAATTTTGATTTGCATAATAATAACACTTTGTGAGAAATCATAGAATTGTAAAAGACATCATAAAAGACTTGTTCTATTATGTATGTGAGTTTGTATAGATTGTTTTTGTTAGTCTAAGTATTAAACTTAGATTCGTATTTTCCCCTTGTGAATTGAAGATCATACAAAGGTTAAGATCATATAGATTTTTGTAGAAAGTAATCTTTTTATTTCTTTACCCAAATAGCAGTAATGCTATTGTTTTAAGATATAAAATTTGTATTATTAGATCTCCATTTGGTAAGTACTAGAACAGTTAGAAAAACTATCTTATGCACTAGGTTTTATTACAATGAGTGAATGTCAGTCAATGTAATCTATGACTATAACTAGATTATAGGTTTTACTAAGTTTATTTAACTCGTTTATTGTTGAAAATAAGTACTATGGAATTACCTCAGCATCAAGTAATAAAACTTAAAAGGAATCTGCTATAGAATTACCTTTCACTAGAATTACATACAGGAGCTAAACTGATAATAGATTGATGAAAATTAAATGAACAAGTTATAGTTATAGAGAAGAGAAATTGGACTATGTTAAGTTTAATAAACACTTATGTTTACTAGAAACTATTTAGAACATAAATATACAGGTCAGCGATACCTCATTCATTTGATCACAACTGTAAAATAAATAAATTTACTAGCATTATATTTTATGCTAGTTGAGATAATAATCTCGATCCGGAAATTGGTAACAAAACGTCTTACCTGCAAAAGACCTGTAAAAGAAGCATCACTTCACTGTATTAGCTAAAAAGATAAGTAAGCCTCGATCTCAATTGAAGTTCCTTCATATTTTCACAAAACAGTAAAACAAACTTATCACTAGTAATTAAACAGATGTTTCAATTCCTATTGTTCCAAATCATAACCTGCTAAACCAAATCCTTAATAATGATTTATGAAAACAAACAATTAAGTATGCAGAACTAGAAATTAGCAAAAGAATTAGTTCTAGTTTAAACCTGTTTAGGTTAACCGTTAACAGTTAAATGTTCCTCAGTAGTGACGATTGCAAACATTTAATGTCATATGAAATTTTTTAAATTTTTACGAATTTTTGGAGTATTACAAGTACTACCCCCTAAATCAATACTCCCCATTCCATTAGCCTGAGAACACTCATCTTCTTCTTTTTTGGCCTAGGTGGTGACAAGTTAGCCACATACTGACGAAGGTATCTCTTGTAGGGTCTAACCCCACAACTAATATATGTTAATTGCAGATTATATAAAAAAATTGGAACTTGTCTCTCATTTTAAGGACAAAAGAGGGTCTAAGATGTAGTAATCCCCTTATAGGTGCTCTATTAGGCTATAATACCAAATTTATCGACCTGATGATAGTATTGAACTATTCTTGTGTCTTATAATAGCTTCCACAACTATAAAATATCCTCTCCCTCCCTGCATATACTACATATTTATATTTAGTTATTATTATGGTCATTGAACTCAGGAAATCTATTCTCCAAAAATATGTTTTCAAACTATTGTTGGTTACTGTTGAATTGTATGTTGTTAGTGGTGAATTGATACTCTTAATGCTAATTTATTGTTGTTACTATTGCTAAAATTCTATTGTTTGTGCCTAGTTTGTTCCAAGTTTCCATATTTTTATTATGAGTTTACTTATGTTACAATAGTAGATCGTTGGTTAGGCTTAAAATCATGGTATCATATTCACTTTATTGCACCTTTATTGGCTTTGTGGGAACAAACAAACAATGACAATTACCTAGAGTATCTTCAGGAAACAAAGAAATAAAGAAAGACCAATTTCAAAACCTAGTAGGGTGTCAACCCAAACAGGTAAATCGTAGAAAATTTGGGAAAGACAAAAAATCTGTAAGCAACAACATCCCTACAACATGAGAAGTTCATATCAACAAGAGGAAAATACCCTAACTATCATATGAATCAGTGGAGGTACCAACATATTTGTCAAACACTGTGAAAATAAACAATGCTAAGCATGATAATGTCCTTTGAGGACAGAATGAGCAACTCTATGACCATAAATAAGCCATGATTAAAGGGAGGTCTCCAATGTGGATAGGAAAGTAACATGTTAAAGAACTGCCTCAAGTTGGTTCGTTGTGAACTGTCCAATGCTTTGACTTGGGCCACCCAAATGTAAATTATTATTGCATAATTTAATATATGTTTATGGGAATAAAATTTTGTATTGACTGAAAATATGGCACATTAAAAAAATGGTAGGGAAGTCCAACAATTCCACAACTATCCTAGTGTATGCAGTTAATAATAAACAACAAAGGGAAATCAAAATCTTACAATTAGATTTGGACCAATATTGTAAGTCTTATAAGAGTCTCGTAGTAAAATCATGGATTCATGGCGTTAGAAATTTTTATTCCAAATTGATGTCAACATTCCAAACCGTAATTGACCATAAGAAATCTACAAACAACCAAGTTTTGAAAAAAACAATACCCCTTATATCAACACTCCTCATTCCATCGGCCTAAGAACCCTCATCATCTTCTTCTCTAGCCTAGGTGGTTAAAAATTAGTCACATAATGATGGAGGCCTCTCCTACAAGGTCCAACACCACAACTCATATATGTTAATTGCACAAAATACAAAAAAAATTGGAACATATCTCTACGTTTAAGGACAAAGGAGGATCTTACATGTAGCATCCCCCTTATAGGTTCTCTAATAGGCTTTAATACCAATTTTAATCAACTTGATACTGTGATTTAACTAATGAGGTGTTTTGGAATAGATTCTTTGACTATAAAATATCCTCTGCCTCTCTATCTATGCTACATATTGATATTTAGTTGTTGTTATGGTCACTGAACTATGAAAATATGTTCTCCAAAAATATCCTCTAATACTACAATTAGTTAGTTTTATTTTTTTTAGTGGTGAATCGCTACTCTTCGTGCCAATTACTGTTGTTGCCAATGTTAAAATCCTATTATTTGTGCCCGGTTAGTTCCAATTTTCCAAATATATATTGTGAGTTTACTTCTAGTATAATAGTATATGGTTGGTTAGGAAAAAAAATTGTGGTATCCCAGTCACTTTCTTGGCCTTTTGAGAGAAAACCAAGAGGAAGGGTAGATCACCTATTTATTCTCATTGATGAATATCCAAGGTTACGGGAATATTCTAATAAAGAATCTCTGGAATAAGGTTTTCCATAACATGTTTAGCTTTATGGAAAAGATTAAGAGATATTTCTCCTAGAACTTCAATATTTTATGGAGGAGGCTAAGATTAAGGATGATAATTATTAATTGAATGGAGGAAATGAAAAAAATATTTAACTCAATGGTAGTTCTTTCTGCATGAGGTGCACCATTTTGGAGAATCGATGGGTACAATATATACCCAATGATGCACTTAATGATTTTGATACATTTAAGATAAAGGAGTATAGTATTGATGGTTCAATTGATATAAAATTGATCTATAAAGGTAGGAAGGTCTTGATTTAGCATTAGTTTCTCAAGGTTCAACTGAATGGCTAGATAAAGGAAAAAAATAAGGTTTAGTTATTTGGTGTTGAATCCAATATTGGCCTTAGTACATGTTAAAGTTCTTATGTTGATACATCTATCACTTAAAAAAACCAAAAGGAGCATATATTTCAAAAGAAAAAAATTTGCAATTTCAATTTTTATAGGTTATTGAATTCACATGGTATGGAATTTTGACACAAGTATGTCAAACCTTGGTTGTATATATACAGAAAATACTATCACACGTGCAAGCACATGCAAAGGCCATCAAACTCAACTTAATGATATGTGAAGGAAAACACTCTTCCAAGTCTGAGCTATGTACAAATATAAGGGATATTTACTGTGGTTACCTCATAATTATTTACACTTGGGTGTGAAGACTGGTTTCCTCTAGTTTTCTTTTAAATTTCTATGAAAAAATATTGATAGGATTAGAATCGTTGAAACATTTAAAAAACACTAAGACACTTGCAGGTGTATTCCAAGGCTGGAAAAAGAAAGCCAAAGAAACCTAACACAATTTTTTTGGGATAAAAAGTATAGTTCGTGCTTCATAATGTGCTTGAACATTCATCTCAATGATTGCTGGGGATGACTACAAACAAAAAACTAAAAAAGTTTTTGCTTAATCCATTTTCATAAAGAACCTGTAATCTACAAATGAAACATTATACATACATATGAAGCCTAAGAGACATAAAAGATATGTTGAAGACACAAATTTTGTGTGGCTTCATGGAAGGGATAGTTTGGAAGATTTTTTGGGCCATCTAAATAGTCAACATGAAAACATTAAGTTCATTATGGAAATAGAGGATAACAAGAGAAATCCTTTCCTTGGCGTTCATATCACCAAGAAAGAAAATGGCTCCCTTGCACATCAAGTTTATAGGAAACCCACTCACACGGACATATATATCCATGCGAGCACCCATCATTTTCCTTCCCAGAATCTTGGCATAGTAAAATCCTTGTAGCTCGTTCCTTAATATTTTCTGATTAAGAGCATGTAGAAAGGGAGTTGAATCATCTAGATACTGCATTCATTAAAAATGGCTAGAAGGAAGACCAAATTAACACAATCATGAAGAATGCAAGAAAACTCAAGTTGAACAGAAAAAGTATTTCCCAAGACAATTTTAAGAGAATTTCCCTTCCTTATATCAAATCCTATTAGAAAAATTGGCTAGCATTCTCAAAAAAGGTGAAATAAATGTGGCTTTCTCCCCTATTAATACCATAGGGAGAACGATTGACCTAATTGAATATCCAATTGACCCAGGTTTACATAAGGGGGTTTATACCATACCGTGTTCGTGTGGTAAGGTCTACATTGGGGAAATGGGTAGATCAATGAGGGTTAGATTTAAGGAACATATCACATCTTTGAAGCTAAACATAATGCATAAATATACCCTCGATGAGCATTCTTGGATGACGAGCCATCATATATGTATGGAGGATGCCAAAATGATTGAAAAAGTTGACCACTATGGTAAAATAAAGAGAATGGAATCTTTAGTATATAATTAAACCGTAATAACCTTAATAGGGACGGGGGTTTAAGGTTAAGTGAAAGTTGGATACCACTTGTCTATTCTTTGAAAAATCATTAGTCTAAAAACATGGCCGACCTAACCATAATGCCTAGCTTTATGAATCCTTTTATATTTACATGGAAGGAATTTTTTAGCTATTCAATGAGACATTTTTTCAAAGAGATCCTAATGATGATATCAATGGGGATGAAAACATGTCGACTTCTGTTTCTCACAATGCAAAGGTCCCGTTCTTAGCTAATTATATACACCCACTTGTCACTTTTATATTCTTCTTGTTTGTTATAACTTTGTTGTCTCTCGATATTTTGAATAAGGCTATGTTGTCTTATCATTCTACTACATATGAGTAAGCTTATAGTTATATACCCATAATTCTTGTATATATCCATTTCTGTTCAATAGGTTTCGATCACAGGACATCAAACTTTATGTAGAAAAGAAAAGCATTTTATTTTCAAAAATAAACCCACACATTAGTGTGAAAAGCTTGTAAAAGAAGCAAAGAAGATGAACATAAGTATCTAACTTGTAAGTTTCCCTCTCTTAACAAAATTTGTTCCTTCAAATTCCATAAATTTGGAAGCAGTATTGCATATCAATTATATGCCTTGAAATAGACAATATATTAAGAATGGTGTAGAGGGAAGGTCATCAGATTGAAAAGATGTCTAACAACCTCCATTAACGTCTCCATTACAACCTAACAACTTCATTAAGTTTCTCTTTCCATGAAGGAATCCTTGGAAGTTGTGTTAAGCGATCATTTTGGGGATTAATGTGAGTAGAGGGTACATGTAATCATGAAAAATAGAGCCCAAGGAAATCATGGAAGTTATATATTTCCATGAAGGAATCCCTAGAAGGTCAATATTGTGTCCAAGTTGGGTGATGAATGAGAGCCAAGGGAGAGGGTAAGTGTGAAAACCATAGACCAAGGAAATATTGCAAGACCTATCTTGCTATGAAGAAATCCCTGTAATATTTGTCCTGTCATCAAGTAAAGGGATTAATGTGAGAAATGGGAGAAATGAAGTGTGAAAACCAATGGATTATGATGCACAAACCAAAGTGGGTAAGCATGAAAACCATTAGACGAGGAGGTGGACATGTGTCAAAAAATTTGGTCAAAGAGATGTTGAATTTGGATATAATGGAAAGAGATGCACCTTCACAAAAAGTGGCCTTACAACGTAATTATGATAGGTTTTAGATTTATTTTAAAACCAGCCTAGATACAAATCCTAGGCTCTATTAAGTGCCGAAAGGGATCAAATATCTAGTCGTGCAAAGCTCTTCTTAGGTATTTCACTCAAGGAGCTATCAACTTTGTTGTGTCCTATATATAGCCATTGATTTGATTCAAATCAAAAGACACATTTTTATTTAAGGTCTACATATAAATTTTTTATTTATTAATATTTAATACTATTTATGGTGGACATATAATATTTTTTATTTTGTTAGGAATGAACATTACAACATCTCACCCCATACATGGTTTTAAAACCATGTGCAACACCCTCCTAAAACCATGGATTGTTTAGGAGAACCATGTACAATAAAACCATGGGTTTTATAGGAGGCCTTGCACATGGTTTTAAAACCATTTGCAAGGCCCTCCTAAGCCATGTACAATAACACCATGGGTTGTTTAGGAGGCCTTGCACATGGTTTTAAAACCATGTGCAAGGCCAACATTTTTTTGTGGATAATTCAATTTTTTATACATTTTTTTTAGGTAGGAACATTACAACATCTCCCCCATTTTACATTTATTTTGGCGGATAATTAATTTTTTATTTTTTAATGGCCGACAAAATATATTTGTTACTTCTTACTTTTTAGAAGTAGAAAGTAACGTTACGTAACGTTACAAGATCTCCCCCATACTAGGCTGTAGAGCACCTCTCCGCGCAATAAATTTAGGAAGTAATTAACAAGTAGGAAATGCTCTCATAATCCATCTATCGTCAATTTTTTTCATCAAGCTTTTCATTATTCACAAGCACAATTTTACTTGACTGCAATATTATTTTTCATTCTATGCCTTTTTCCTAAAGTTTTATCCACAAGGGATTGACACTTCTTGAGTCTAATTTTACTTTTTAATCTAAATAACACTAGTTGGTGTTCCTAAATTTTATAGAAATGTTATTAAATAATGAACATGACATCGCAATCAAACATTGTAACAATTTATTCCATAAATCACATTTCCACAATATTGTTTTATATTCTTCTTCCCAAACTTAAAAATGATATGAAATATCTTTCTTGCCATAAATATTGAGTTTGAGTCATTTATATCACTTTTTCTTCTACATCTAAAATACAAAGATGGTTTTGAAATAATATTAATGAAGAAACATGAAACAACACCATAATTAAGAACGTTTGAGTTAAATTAAAAGGTCCAGATCTGCATTCTAAAATTAACATGCACATGAATAGTTCACACTCTTTATAAGAATAAAATTCATCGCCATAATCGAGAACATTTGAGTTAACCTAAAAGGTCCATATTTGCACTCTAAAATTAACGTGCACATGAATAGTTCACACTCTTTATAAGAATAAAATGGATGTTTTTTTTGTAAGCTAGTACCCAAGGAGTTTCGAACTGGTGACCTTATGCAAGGAGTGCCTTAACAGTTCACCCATTCATCGTATATTCTACAACCCAAGGGAAAGAATAAAATGGATGTTATAATGGTATTCAATGCTTACATACTATAAATATAAAATGACTTTCAAATGGTAGAGAAAATCAAATACATATTTAATATATGAATAAATTCCTCCTAAACATTGTTAAAATTTACATAAATACTAAATAACATATATCACAATAAAATCAATAAAGATAATAAGTTTTTTCTAACTTAAACATATATTGTGTATTATAAACAGCTGGAAGGATCAACCTCAAAAGATATACTGAAATAGTTCAAAATGTATTGAGCAAATTTTTCCACAGTGGTGTCGATACCCAATACAATCATCTAAACACTTAAAAATTACTTCAAAGGACTAGATAATACTGTATTACTATATATTTTGATGAATTGTTAGATCAATTTTCGACAAAATATAAACATAAGACCTAAAAAGTAGGTGGACTTGTTTCCACTTTCCATAACCTATTCTATTGGTTCTTCTTCTTCATTTCCATATAATCCATAAGTGTTCCCATATTCACCAAGGTATTCATCAACACACTTGTTTGAGCATGAAATATTTGTGTCCACACGAGTAGGTTGCATAATTGAATGACCATAAAAAAATTCCTTCAAAATTCTCATCCATTCTAGAATTTTTTCTTGCAATATGACCTTAATGCTTTTCCATTGTATTCGTAAATGCTTATGCTTGTGTGTCTCAAGCACAAACAATCCCTTCAATGTCATCAAGACGAGTATCTATCCTAGAAGTAAAGTTTGAAATTTGCTAAGTAGTTTGTTCTATTTCATCAAGATGATCATCCAAAATGGACGCATGAGTAGTTGGATGCTAAACAAATGCAATCAAGCCCTCCATTTGGTATTTCATCCACCTCAATTGAAAATGAATACTATAAATATTGGCTTGGGTATCACGAATTCTTTCAGAAAGATCCTCAATTTTTTTCCAAGTCCATTGAGGCAACACAATCCTAAATCTCTTCTAAATAATCAATTCCTTTGTTAACCCAACAACTAATAATAACCAATAGAAAATCCAAACTACAATCAACCCAACCAATGCCAAGAGAATGCTCCACACAATCTCAAATGTGCTCTAAATAGTCTAATATTCTTCCAGCCCAATTAATATACAGGTTGGTCCCTTCTTCATATCCACTACAAATGACAAAAACAAATCCAATTTACACTCAAACCAACTAACAATAGAGGAATGACCCCCCAAAACGTGAAGATAAATTAATATTTTTGCACACACCCTGGTATCTCAGACCTTCCAAGCAAATGATATAGCAGAATCTAAATGAATAAAGCAGAATATTACTTGAATTTAGTGCTCCTCATAGTTAGCACTAGCTAAATTAGGAATCAAATATCCTAGTGCATAGGATAAAGCATAAGCGTCCACTTAATTTCACACCACCATTCCATACTTTAAACCCACATAGGACCTACTTCCTCCAACACATATCACAAAATGACAAAAATGAGACAAATTACCTGCTAAATAATATAAAGGTTCCTTACGAAACTACCTTTCCATGAATTTGAATGCCCAAACAAAAATCCCAAATGTGCGAACAAAGAATGTCCTAGAAGTTTCATAATCCCAAACACATTGAAACATCCACATGGTCGGGTGAAATAATGTGGACATTAAACCATCCTGTCATCGATTGAAAAAATTGATGCTTGATAGGACTTGTTCTTTTTATTGGATGAATTCACAATGTGCATAATATCCACTAGGGGAGACAACATAACAATAATTGAGCCCCATTTTTTTATACCCCCTAAATATATAGCTGAGGCGTCATTTTCTAGTTTATCCACTGTAGCATTATGCTCTCACCAAACATGATAGAATTGGATGTTTGGAATTTGTTGGACAAGGACAATAATACGCTTAGTCTTCCTTCTATTTGATTTGCAATTTCCTATCGATGCCTAGTCTAAGAAATGATAAGGAGAGAATCTCTTATCACCACTGGCGATCAAATTACAACAGTGCTTGCTTATTTCAATCCTAGATTTATATCATAGTGTTATGCATGATTATTAGTACTTATTCATAGGACACAAACATAGGTTGATACTGCATTTCCTTCGGGGTAAAAAATTACCCCTCGCTCCCCCCCCCCCCCCCCTACACCTGCCTCCCCAGGATTCCCTTTCGAGGATCCATTAAAGAAACAAATACGATACTGAAGACTACACCACCATTTTTTAAATTCTTCCTGTTTCAATTCCAACTTCCAGGGAAAGGAATCAAATTTCTTTGGAAGACTCTGATTTAATTTCTAGTTTTGTGGCAAAAAACAATTCATCCATTTCTCCTCTGCCACTGTCCAATTTTCATAAATAATTATTTATTAATTCTCATTTGAATAAATTCACTTGAAAGAGACTTCGCCTCAATAGATGATGTTTTGGTCGATGTGATATACCTGTTGTCAAATATTTTGTGATTTCTTGTGATATATACCTTCCAGAAGACATGTTTCCGAATATCCATCCAAACTCGAGTCAATATACATTTTCTAGCCAATTGGCCTGGGATCTTAGCTTTCCAATTCAGAAAGAAACCACTACAGTTTCCTGGGAGATCGACGATCTTATATAGCTCCTTCATGACATTATTCCATACTTGTTTAATGTAATTACAATGAAATAAAATATGTGGTATGGATTCTCCATACTCTTTACATAGAACACATCTAAAAGGTTCATGATTCTGACACTTATTAAGATATTCTGTAGTGAGTATCTTCACCCAAACCAAAACCCAACGAAAATTATTTATTTTTGAAATATCATCATGTTTCCAAGTTTTTCCCAAAGTCTAGAGAAGCGGGGGTGCGACTACTCCAGATAGAGAAATTCATATCCCTCTTTCACTGAATCAAAACCTCTTTTGCCCCATACTCTAATATTTCTATTGTCAAGGTTAGTCGGATCCACTCCATGAAGTAGTTGAAGAAGAGCAACATATAACGGTTTCAAATGGACGAGCACATCCAATTTTTTCCAACTAAGCCAATTCCCTTCAACATCCCACTCCAATAGATCAAATGAGGTCTTAATTCCACATTCAATTAGCCATCTCTTTAATATTGGCATACCCACATTCTGATTAACATGATCATCTCCTAGAATGTGATCTTTCCATAAATTTATCATTTCCCATTGTCAAGAATCCAATAAAGACTATCTTGAATGATTCGACCTGCAACTTTGCATAATCTCCATATATTTGATCCCTTTCCTTCCCATTTACAATTATTTACACATCAATGTCTCGACTGAGTCAAATAATTTTTTTAGGAATTTCTTTCCACCAAGAGACCATTTACCAAATAGCTTATCTCCAATGGCCATGTTCATAATATTTGAATCACGAATGCCAAGTCCTCCATTTCCTTTAGGGGCTTTTACTATATCCCAATTAACTACATTGAATTTTTTGCATCAGATTTCCCTTCTTGCCATAGAATTTTTATTATATATTTACAAATATTTTGCATGATACCAGTTGGAGTAAGTAAGGATAGACATTGAACGAGAGGAAGAGAGGAAAAAATTGACCTGATTAAGAAGAATATTCTAGCTCGGTTAATCCAAAGCATACCCCAACCACACCCCAACTTTGGATTTTATGCTTGATTTTTTTAAGTACGACCTCCCAGTGAGAAGATTTGGTCATTATTTTTTCAATAAGGTCACCAAGGTATTTGAAAGTAGTCCATGGAGTATTTTCAACAAAGCATAGCACTCTATATATGCTTTGCATGAATTTTGGGGGAACATTCCATCCAAATATATTACCATTATTCTTATTTACCTCTCCTACATAAGCTTCTAAGAAATGATATATCGTTTGTTTAAATTGGATGGAATTTATCACTAAATCTCCCCCCTAAAAATACAATCTTGTGTACAAACTGAGAGTTATTACAACTTTAACACCCATGGCTATACTTATACCATGAATCTCTCCTTCATCCATTTCCTTAATAAGATTTCTTCCAAATGTTTCAGTCATCAAAATATACAAAATGGGGATAAAGGAAAACCTTTCCAAAGTCCTTTGAAGCATGAAAAAAATATGTTGGTCGACCATTAACCAAAGGAGCAATCCATGGACCATTTATACAAGCCTTTATCCACTTAATAAATAAGGGATAAAAAACAAATTTTGCAAGGAAATAAAAAAGAAATTGTGTTGAACCCTGTCAAAAGCATTTCCCATATCTAATTTCATTTCCATTCTTTGTTCTTTGTGGGATACACTAGAATGTATTGCCTCTTGCACTAAAACTATTTTGTCAACAATCTGCCTTTTTTTAACAAATCCCCCCTACCCTTTTGAGATAAACCTAGGCATCAAAGACTTCATATGATTAGCCAGGATTTTTGTTAAAATCTTATATGAATAATTATATAAAGAAATTGGCATGAACCTAGCTAGAGATGTAAGTCGAACTTCCATAGGTATCAAATCAAGGAAGAATAAATTCATGGCACCTCCTATCTTCTCTCTTCCTTTAGTCAAATTCAACATTTTACAGAGATATTTTGTAATGATAGGTCAACAGGCTTGATAAAGTGGATAGTAAACCCATTAGGTCTAGTATACTTTTTTGAGCCTAATCCTCTTACAAATTCTAACGCTTCTACTTCATTATTATAGTTATTCAATTTTTTTTTTCTTCAGAGACCAAAAACAAAACATTTTCCAACATGTCTTCCTTTGAATTTGATTTTTCTACCTCTTGCTCTCTCTACAATTTTTTAAAGCAACAATATGATTCCTGCCGAATATCCACACAGTTGGATACTTTCACACCATATTCATTTTGGATTTCTTGTGTATTATTCTTATAAAGTTTGATTTTTTTTTATTATGAAAAAAAAAGGTATTTCTATCAGCCACCTTTAGCCAAAGAGCATGATACTTTAACCTCCATGTCTCTTCTTCTTTCCTTAATGCTTCATTCAATTTTTTCCTAAGGTGTTGTTTTTTATGAATTTGTTCACATGTTACTTCTGTCATTTCCATATGCTCTTGTAAATAGCTTAAATTTTGTTATAGTGTTTCTCTTTCTTTTTGCGAGGGTTTGTAGTGTAGTTTTTCCTAGGATTTTAATTCTATGTTAACGGCTCGAAGCTTTAACTTCCATCATTTTAGATCCATCCATGTGCATATTCCAAGTGCTTTCTATGAGATGATAAACTTATTCATGTTTCAATCATAAAGGATTGAGTCGAAAAGGTATCGGACCTTGATTTTCCATTTCCTTAAGGGACAATAGAATTTTTTTGTGATCTAAGGTTTCATTTGGGAGGATTTTCGCATTCATCAAATACCCCATTTATAGAAGAGTACTATGAACAAGAAACCTATCTAATATATTTGCAATGGACGGTGGCCCTATTCTCCTATTAGTCAAGTGTAGGTTCCTCTCTTTGGATTTATATCCACCAAATCAAAATATCCAATCAAATCTTTAAGAATTTCTCCAAATGGATCTCCCTCTTCTCTCTTTCTATGAGATAGTGACATTAAAATATACCTCTATAATACCACATTGAGAATCGCTTAGAGTATTTAATGATCTCTAGAACCATTGCTTTAATTATACTAAACTAGCTCGTATACATTACATATTTTTAAGTTTTCTTGAGTACTTATAACTTCCAATTCTACCATTACCCAATTATCGTTTTATGTTTACTGACAAAGAAATAAATTTGGTCTTGTACCAATAGATTTCCAAACCTCTTGAGGCCTCTAAAGATCTCACAAAAAATCCTTCACCTTTTTTCCAACTTTTTCAAATTACTTGAATTACTTCATTTGCTACCATTTTTGTCCCTTGGACTAAAAGTATGGAAAGTCGTTCTTTATGGATCATATTTAGTATTGATTCTACTTTCTAGTTTCCTCCCAAACCTCTACTGTTCCAAGAGACAATGTTCATTATTTTTTTTTAATTTGAGCTAGACTTACTTCCTACGTTCGTTGTTTTCCCTTTTTTTCTCAATGCCGTGTCTTTTATAAGTGTTAGAATTTTGATGGTTATACAAGATATAAAAACATTTAGCATCATAACCATAAGAAAAGGATCAATGAAAGAAAGACAAGCACAACCACACAAAAGAACACATAGATTTATCCTTTGAAACCCTTACGGGGGAGAAAACCCAACAAAAATTCCCCGATATACAATTTGACCAAGTACAGTGTAAGACCCCAAGAACAAGAATATAATCTCCCTTTCTGTAGTAGACTGCTTCTCTCTATCTCTCTCTCTCTCTTGCGCAATTCTTGAGTGAGAAGTGTGATCAAATGATGGAGGTGCCTCACCTATTTGTATTCATTACGTGAGTCAATTGATTACCTAACTAGGTCTACCAGGTTCTCTAATTAGGGACGATGTACCTAGGAAGACTCAAAATAACATTTATAAAATACTTTTGTGGGTACTGTTGTCCCTACTTACAACAAAGGTTTTACCTAATGACTTTTACATGACCAATTACATCAAGGACATCTCTAAATGGAGGAATAACATCTCCAAAGGAGGAATACACTAAAATTACAATAGAATATCTTCCGAAGTTACATTTATTTAAACACTCCCTCTTAATAAGGAAGGTATTCTACATCATCATCATCAACAACAACAACAATACAATTGACTGGTGAAACTATATGTCTTAGGAAGTTTTGAACAACAACAACATCATGTGTCTAGATCAACATCAGCATGGGACATTCTCATCAATACCAACATGGAACATCATCATGGAGCATCATCATGGAACATCGTCATGGAGCATCATCATCACAAAACACCATCATCATGGAACATCATCATCATAGAGCATCATTATTGTGGAACATCATCATTGAGCATCATCATCATGGAACATCATCATCGTGGAACATCATCATCATGGAGCATCTTCATTTTGGAACAACATCATCACGAAATCTCATCATTAGTGTGTAAATACTAGAATATCATCATCATCTGGAACATATTCAGTGTGTGAATATTGGGACATCATCAGTATGTGAATATTGGGACATCATCATCATCATCAATATATGAACACAGGGACATCATCATCATCATCAATATATGAACACAGGGACATCATCATCATCAATATGTGACAATTGGGACATTATCATCATCAACTTGTGAGTACTCGGACATTATCATCTACAACATCAATATGTGAATACTGGAACATCATCATCATATGCAGCATCAGTATGTGAATACTGGTACATCATCATCATCATCTGTAACATCAATATGTGAATACTGGAACAACAATAACATCATTAGCATGTTAGTTCTAAGACAACATCATCAACAAATAAATGCTAGATCATCATCCACATCATCAACATAGAGATGTTATAACAACATCATCATCATCAACATAGAATGCTGAGACAACATCATCATCATCGGCATAGAAATGTTGGAGCGACATCATCAACAACAACATAGAAATGTTGGACCATCATCATCATCAGTAACATCGAAATGTTGGAACAACATCATCATCAACATCAACAACATAGAGTGTTGTCATTAGCATAGAGTGTTGGGACCACATCATCACCATCATAGAGTGTTGACATCAACATAGTGCGTTGGGACCATATCATCATCAACACATAGTGTTTTCATCAACATAGAGTGTTGTCATCAGCATAGAGTGCTGGGACCACATCATCATCACTCCCTGTTTCTAGGGAGGTCTTTTAGGACTACACTAAGCTTGTCTCAAAAGTATTTAAACTTTACACAAGACAGAGGCTTAGTTAGCACATAAACAACTTGTTCTTTGCATCATTATTCTCTTGTACATCCGCAACTTCATCATTCTTCTATTGTAGGTGATTGCATATGATCCTTCCTACAAGTCAAATATAGTTGCATGGTTAGAAATATTTCATAATATTCAAAACATAGTCATAATGAAAAATTCTTATGCATAAAGATATATCTCATATAGTCATGCAACTATTTCAGTCAATATAACATTCATCCATATCTCGTATACATGCGATAACTTTCTAGATTCCTTCCATCTCTACCGAGACATTATTGAGAGTGTGCATTATTCCCAACATGTCAACAAAGAGCTGGTTTCATTCTAGATAAGTAGAAATGGAATGTTGTAAAGAACTATAGGCCACTTACCCATTACATACATCTTAGTAGTATACTGATCATCAATGAAAACACTCTAACATGCATAATACACTTCGTAAATCTAGGAACATATATATGTACAAAACTGAACAACATCATTTAAGCAACTAAATATACATGAAATGACAATTCAAATACTTATCTTTGTTTGTTTGGTAGACTCCCTCTTCATCTCTGTCTTCTTGCAGGAATTACCGAAGTCTCGAACAACTTGATCTACTTCATCATCTGATTTTGAGGGCCTGTTCCTATCTCACTCATTATCAGAAATACTGAGCAAGTCTTCTACACCATCGATCACATAGGACTGTGTACAAGTGTTGAATTTGTGTGCCCTACAAACACATCCCTTCTTATCCGATGTTGAAATGGATAATAGCATGGTCTTTTTCTTCATTAGTAGAATTATTCTGGATCAAAGTGCATATTCCTCATTACTTGAGGAATCTTCCCTTGATTTCTTCTCATTTGGTTCTTCATGAAGGAATATTCTGCATCAATTGACTCCAGTAGCTTTAGAGTCTTCTTCATGTGCTTCACACAACTCTAGTTGTCACAATACACACAAGTTGTCATCAAACAATCCTTCAAGTAGCTTCCAAGACCATACTACCTCACAACTTGATAAACAAGTTACAATATACTCTACCCTAGTTGTACTCAGTGATACGTTCATTTTCTTCTTAATTATCCAAGAAATCATGCCATACTCTAGGCTGAAGTAGCAACCTGAAGTGCTCTTCATGTTTGTAGCACTACCAACCCAATCAGAGTCAGTAGTATACTTGTTGGTATATCCTCTGATATCTCTCATATCTGAGGCCATACTCAAATGTATCCTTTAGGTACCTCACCACATGCTTTGCCACAACCATGTGAGCACATCTCGACTCTGCAAAGCAAATATCCAACCTCATGTTCGTCAAGTTATTCAACAAACCAATATTATGCTTGTAGACTATGGTATCAACTATATTTGAAGTAGGATTACATATAAACTTCAAGTTAGATGCCATCGGTGTA
Source organism: Pseudotsuga menziesii (assembly GCA_001517045.1). NCBI lineage: Eukaryota > Viridiplantae > Streptophyta > Pinopsida > Pinales > Pinaceae > Pseudotsuga > Pseudotsuga menziesii. The sequence goes on from LPNX011143784.1 coordinate 946,171, forward strand.
GCTATGGCCCAACATCTTTGAACCTCTTCAAGGTCTTGATTGCATATTTTCCTTGGCCAAGGAAAATATCCTTTGGATTCCACCATACCTCTAATCCCAAGAATCATGTCAAGATTCTCAAACTCTAAGATCTATTGTAGTCACTCTCTCTAAAGTGGAGAACCATCCTCCCTATACATCATGTACTCTTTGGATTAGGACATTCTTCACTAGAGTGACAGGTGGCCTCCTCTGCTGCTAATCTTTTGTGGATCCATCTATGTCACCTATTAAGGTCACTGGATATCAAGATCCTCAATCTTGAACTTTGTTTCAACTTCTTCTTGCACCCATCCTTGAGATTCTAATTCTCTATAGGCTTCCATCCTCAACCTTATAGCAAAGGTTGATATTTCCATCACTCTAGGTGATCCTCGAGCTCCTCATATAATTGTATGTGTTATCCCATGGGTGCCTTCTAAGCTTGTACAAATCCTTCTGCTTATAGGTGGTTCTTTGTAGAGAGTCCCAAATCTTGTAGGTTGCCTGATCAGTTTTTCTACTTCAATTACACCAACTATCTAGAGTAATATCCACCACCGAATAGGTGTGTCTATCCCCTAGAGAAATGTCTCGCCATAATCAACTCCCTCTTTCTGAGAGAAGACACAAAACTTGCTTTGTATCTCTTGATACTTCCATCTGTTGTATGCTTGATCTTGTAGATCTTCTTGGAAGACATTGCAAACTTCTCCTCAGGTCTCAAAATCATATCCAAGCATAATTCTACATGATCAGTTGATACTTCTTGATCATATCATCCTTCCATTCTTCCTTTTTGGGACATTATTTCATAAATTTTCCTAACACAAGTGAAACATATGAGCTGCGAGAGGTCCTTCTTATTAAATATTTTATTCTTGCGATAATGTTTGTCCTACTTGCTCTTTCTCTTCTTGGCATGAGTTGTTAGGGATTGATTTTCATATTCATCCATCTCTTGTTCTTTTTTTAACAATCAATATTCTTCTTATGTGCATTCCTCCATATGTGAGATTCCTTCTAGAACAAATCCCTTGAATGAAATATTCCTGTGACCTTGGGAGATCATTGAAGGTTGTAATCTCCACTTTCGCTTCTTTGACATTGTCTCCAACATCAAATTCCACCATGTAGCCCAATGGTGGAGAGGACTGAGGTGGGACCCTATGGGTTTGTAGGTAAATTGAAATATTCCCATACCGTGGGTCATCCGAGTTGATGATGAATATATGTTTGTTAGGTAATGATAAACTTTATACTAATCCCTCCTCCTCTCAAGGTAACTCTAACATTAGCTCAGCAAAAGGCCAAGACTTTTTCGATTTAGCAAATGCAAACCCTAGATCAAATTCATGGAGAATAACAATCCACTTGATATATTTACCTCTAGTAATCTGTTAAGGCAAAACACGATTAAAGGGATTTCTGTATACTATAACAATAGTTCATCTAAGCAGAATACAACATCAAAGTCTTTGTACCACATGCACGGGAACTAGCATCGGTTTATCAACATGAGATACCTTAACTCAACACCTACTAGACTCTTACTTAAGTAGTTTATGACATGTTCTTGATGGGAGTCATCCACTTGAACCAGAACCATTCCTACAGTATATTTTGATGTTGCTATATATAAAAGGAAGTATTTTCTATAATCCGAAGGACTCAACAATGGGGAAGATATTAGAGCCTTTTTCAATGTGTCAAAATACATCTGAGTATTGTCATGCCATATAAATGGGACCCGTTTCCTGTACAATTGCATGAAACCCTTTGTATTTCAACATAGTTTGCTAGAAATCTTTGTAAGAAATTAGTTTTCGCTTAAATGCTTTGTAACTGATGTAAATTGTATGAGGGAGGAAACTAAACCATTAACTCAACCTTGAACGGATCCACCATAACACCATCCTTTCAAATGATAAAACCTAGTAATCTACCCAATTTGACACAAAAAATACACTTACGAGGATTCAAACAAATCTTATAATGTCTACACCTATCAAACATAGCTCTAAAATGCTTAGGGTGATCCACTCTCTTGCTTGATTTAGTCATGAAATCATCCAAATAAGCTTCAACAATTTTCTTAATATCATGGAAGTAATAATACATAGCATGTTGAAAGGTTTCTCCAACATTTTTTAATCCAAAAGGAATCCTCCTATAGGAAAAGTTCCCCAAAGGACATATAAAGGTGGTTTTATGTTGATCTTATGGCTGGATTTGAATTTGAATTATCTAGGAAAGCCATCCATAAATGAGAAAATATCATTACCAACACATTTATAGATAACCTAATTAATGAATTGGGTAGGTTAGTTGTTCTTAGGACAAGATAGACTAAGATATTGAAAATTGTACCTAAATGTTTCAATGTTTTTTTATCGATGGGTGCCAAGTTGGACACACATTCAGTCAAAGGGACATGATAGATAAAATTTGCATGGAGTGACTTCTCTACTTCTACTTTAACAACAGTTGCATTTCGAGTTTTAACTAGGGTATAAGTTTGTGCACTACCTCTTTCCATGTGGGCCAAATATAATACTCACCCAAAATTATATTTACAACAATTTTTGAATCACCTCAAATAGCTCTCAAGTTATGAAGGTTTCAAATTAACATACCTTTTTAAGCCCTTATTTGGGGACTCTCATGGAGGTATACATTGTAGCTGTTGAATACCTAAAAAAAATATCCCTTTTACTCCAAACTTTTTTCTTGTAATAATATGGTGTTGTTTCGTTGAGATTTCACAATTCTCACTAAACAATGGTGTGCCAATAATAATTTATGATAACTTTCCCAAAAGGAAATGGACATGTGGCATATCATACAAGTTATACCTTCAAAAAGGAAATGGACATGTGGCATACCATACAAGTTAGAACTCCATAAGGAAATGGACACGTGGAATTATACATAAAAGAGCAAGGCAGTGTCAGCATTCCAGTTAAGTTTTTCCTCATAGGTGTTTTGCAATTATAAATTTCTCGTCAAATGTGTGTGGATTGTGTATAGTTCTAAAAATAGTCTAGTTAAAAGAACTAGTGGTAATATTTGTTGTGATGAACTATTCTAGTGAAATATCCATGACAATTTATGGATCAAAATGCAGCCACAAGATGGTGTGACTAATCCAGATAGGATAATGGGATATAATTTAAGAGAGCCACTTAAATGTTGGGGATATGGAGAGGACCATTTTCTTAGAAAATGACCACATCAAAATGGGAGGGATAGCTCACAACATCCAAGAGGCTGAAATTGTGGGTTAGGTGGAAATGATCGTCCCTGGAATCTATGTTGCACTAAAGGGATGCCAAGCATAGCATACATATATTAGAAAACGAGATCATGGAGCAATAATAATTAAACAAGATGAAAATATTAAACACATTACAAGAGAGACACCTATATAACATGGTTCACCCAAGATAGGATATGGCACACAGAAATTGCTAGTTCTTTATTATTATACCATCCAACAAAATGAAGGGATACAACCTGCAACAACCTCATTGCACTTCACCCTCACTCTCTCATAGTCTCTCTCACACAATCACATAGATAGTCTTACAATGCTACATTAATAAAATACACAACCATATAACAATGCTTTCATTTTATAGTGGAATTACCATGGGAAAATACTACGAGTCACCCAATACCATGGGTCCACAAACTATTAGCCAACAAACATCCCAAAAAATTTCTTTTGGGGGCTTCTCTTCTGACCCCCTAACCGGGGGGGATTGACCCCCCGGTACACCCATGAGGGGACAATATCCCCTTGCACCCCGCAGCTAGGATGATTGTACAGTAAAAATGGGGTACAAACATAGCTGAACAATAACATCTTTGAAACTAGAAAATGAGGCTCCACAACCAACAATATCCCACTTGGAGACTAATCACAACAAATCCATCGCTGCTGCACTTGTTGGACTATGCTCTGAACCTTGGAATTGGAAAATTTCTCTTCTTTACCTTCTTACTTGAAGGCCAACTGAAACCGAGCAGGAACTTAGTTTCTCTCTAGTTACTACCTTTTTCAACATGTCTGCAGGATTCTGGCTAGTATGTATATTTTCCATCTTTAACAGTTCATCTAAATAACAGATTTATGAAATGGTACTTGAGTTGTATATGTTTAGTCTTTGAATGAAAGGTTGAGTTCTTTTCAATATGAATGGCACTATGGATGTCACTGTACAACTTGATATTCTTCTGCTTCTTACCCAATTCCTCCATAAACCTCTGCAACCACATCATCTCCTTACTAACCTTTGTAGCAACAACATACTCTGCTTCCATTGTTGAAAGTGAAACAACCTTTTGAAATTTCAAAATCTAAATTATTGTTTTTCCACCTATAGCAAAAACATACCTTGTCGTGCTCCTCATGTTGTATTTATCACCTTCCATATATGCCTCAGCATATCCATGTAGAACAATGTTTGGCATCCAAAACATAATGCATGAGAAGTGGTACCTCTCAAATACCCAAGAATCCATTGTACGACCTTCCAATGCTCTTTACCAGGATTGTTCATATACCTACTCACAACTCCCACTGCATGTGCGATATCTAGTCTTGTGAAAACCATGGCATACATCAAGCTGACAACTGTTGATGAATAAGGAACCTGGACATGTATTCTATCTCTTCATGTGTCTTGGGACACATATCCTTACTTAGTTTGAAATGGCTGGCCAAAGGTGTACTAACTGGTTTTTCATTCAGCATTCTAAACCTCTCCAATACCTTTTCTATGTACTAACCTTGAGACAATGTCAATTTGTGATTCTTCATGTCTCTTGTCATTCTCATACCAAGGATTTTCTTTACAACACCCAAATCCTTCATCACAAATTATTTAGCTAGTTCCCTTTTAAGCACATTTATATCCTGCATGTTAGACCATGCAACAAGCATGTCATCCACATACAATAACAAGATAATATATCTTCCATTATCTAGCCTCTTGAAATAAACACAATGGTAAAAATGGAATCTACTGTAACCTTGTTTTGTCACAAATTTATCAAATTTTAAGTACCATTGTCTTGGAGCTTGTTTTAGGCCATACAAGCTCTTCTTCAACCTGCAAACCAAATTCTCCTTCCCTTTGACCTCATACCCTTGTGGTTGCTGCATATAAATCTCTTCCTCAAAATCCCCATGGAGAAAGGTTTTTTTTACACCTAACTGTTCAAGATGCAAATGTTCTACCACCACCAGAATTAAAATAGTCCTAATTGAAGTCATTTTAACAACATGAGAAACTATTTCATCAAATTCTATACCTTCCTTTTGTGCAAACCCCTTTACAACAAGCCTAGCCTTGTACCGTTTCTTGGCTCCATCTTCTTCCTTCAACTTGTAAACCCATTTATTTTGCAATGCTCTTTTTCCTGTAGGAAACTCAACCAAATCCCAAATCTGGTTTCTTACCAATGAGTCCATCTCCTCATTCATGTCTTGCTCCCACTTATTTCTAGCTTTTACTTGCATTGCGTCTTCATAAAATTTTGGTTCACCATAATCAGTCATCAATAAATAATACAATGAAGGAGAGAATCGTTCAGGGGGTTTACTTAACCCGGTATCTTCTTACATTTGTAGGATTTTGAGGTACCTACTGCTGCTCTTGATTGTCTGGTGCCTTTGGAACTTCATTTTCTTTGATTTCATAAAGCACTGTGTACTCTTTGTTTTCCTTTTCCTCTTTCTTTCCATGCAATTGATCTTTGTACATAAACTTTTCATTGAGTGCTACATCTCTACTCCTAATGATTTTGTGATTTTCATAATCCCATAAGCGATAACCAAAATCATCAACCCCATATCCAATAAAGGTACATTTCTTGGATTTAGCCTCAATCTTTGTTCTATTTTTTTTTTATTATCAATATGGACAAATGCTTCACAACCAAAATTTCTCAGAAATGAGTAGTTTACCTTTTTACCTGTCCATGCCTCCTCTGAATTCCACCATCCAAAGTGTTTGAAAGCCCTTTGTTTATTAAATAAATGGTAGTATCTACAACATTACCCCAAAACTTTAAGGGAAACCATGCATGCAATATCATACACCTTGCACGCTCCATGATCGTTCTGTTCATCCTTTCTGACACACCATTTTCTTATGGTGTTCCAGGGACTATATTTTCTCTATGAATGCCATTGTATGAAAATAACTATCAAACTCCTTGCGGCAGTATTCACCTCCATTATCATATCTGAGACATTTCAACTTTTTTCTTGTCTCATTTTCAACCAAATCTTTCCACCTCTTAAAAGTAGTAAACACATCAGATTTCTGTCTAATGGAATATGCCCAAGTTTTTCTAGTTGCATCATCAATAAAAGTAACATAATAATGAGAGCCACCAAGAGATTGTACCTGAGTAGGTCCCCATACCTCTGTATGCACAAGCTCTAAATTTTCACTCTTCTTTTGTTTCCCAAACCTGAGAAATCTAACTCTCTTTCGTTTTCCATAAAAAAACGTTCTCACAGAATTCCAAACTTACCTGCTTTATATCTGGAAGCAGTTTCCTTGAGTGGAGAATCTGCATCCCCTTCTTACTCATGTGTCCAAGCCTATGATTCCACAACGCTGCACTTATTACTGTGGAAGATACAGAGATAAAATAATCAGTATTATGAGGACACAAATACAATGTACCTATCACGTCTCCTTTTTCTATTACCCATGCTCCTTTAGTGATCTTCCACCACGTTTTTCCAAACGTAGATAAACAACCGCTATCTCCCAACTTCCCTGTTGAGATCAGATTTCTTTTCATTGCAGGAATATGTCTTACATATTTTAGAAGCCATTCATTTCCATTATTTAACTTAATATGTACCTTACCCATTCCAACAATTTTACATGATTCATCATTCCCCAGTAAAACATGTCCAAAGCCCCTGGAACATAATCATGAAAGAATTTCCTATGGGGTGTAGCATGACATGAAGCCCTTGGATCTACTACCCAATATTCACTAGTATTATTTAATGCAAGAATCAAAGCATCTTGTAACACATCACCTGCTACATTTGCTTCTTGAGTAGTCTCCTGCTGCCCGTCTCCTTTCTTCTTTTGAGCTCTTTGGTCTTTTGTCAAAACCCCAAATTTTCACAAAAATTTAAAATTTTGAGATAACATAAAATGCTGAATATATGGTTTACTAACAGCTAATGGTTAGCAGAAAATGAAACAGTCCAACGATTAGTATTACACATTTTCAAATTATGTTTAACTAAAGCAGCTTCTTTTTTGTAACGTAAATAAGATTTACTTGCATACTGTTTTCTTTCAGTTTACTAATGAGTCTACTTTATGGCCAGTAGGTGGAATCTAACTTTAAATCATGGGATTACTTAGCATTTATGCTAATGCAGATAGATTGCTGGTTCTTACAGGTTAACAGGTACGATCGATCAAGTAGGCGTTTTAAATTCATAAAGTATCAAGAAGTGTTTCTGTTTGCAAAATAATATGCTAGTAAAATAAGCTGATAATTTTACAAGCAACTTCAACGAGGTAAAGTAGTTTGTCTTTTCTAGTTTTTCTTGTAAGCAGAGTTCAGAATGACAGGTTCTTTCTTTATCAAGCTTAGCGACACCAAAGATACTTACTTCGAACTCTAAGCTTGTAATCTTTGTCATATATTCATTTCTATTTTAACATGCTTAACTTGCAAATGTTATACTTATTTGTACTAATTGTTTTTATTCATGGAAGAGATTCTATCGATATTGATAGTTAAGATTCTCAATAGAATATAAGTTTCGATTTTATTTTTAACTTAATAGTTATGGAAGTTATCAACCTGTTACTGGTATGTAAAAACTAGTTGTTCACTAACAAGTTATCAACTTTATTACTTACATTAACGTCGTACTGCATGTACTAATGTAACCACATACATTATCGTATTATTTACTAAAATACCAAACTGATCGCTATTTACATTCTGTTGGGAAACTTACTGCCTGTAAAACTCCTTGATATTATAAGCTTGATTATTGTAAAAATAACTGCATCATTTTCAGATGGAATACTGTATGGCCTTACTCCCTAATTCTATGTCAATCAGTGTCATTCCAATGATTATAGACTCAAGCATGGTTATTCCATTGTAATTCTATTATTACTATAATGCCTCTCTTACATTAAGTTAATGTCTATAGTAGCTATTATGGTAGATATTTATACTATGATCAAAATTCTACTCTATGCTAAGTACAGGTTATCTTGAACAAATACAAACTATCTTGTCCAATATAAACGATTTATGGTAAATTTCTATTATTTACAGGTTAAGAAGCAACTAGAGTCTATGAAAGTTTAAACCAAAGTCAAACTTTGTAAAATTTATGTTTATAATCTTTTACTATGCTATTCAACCCCATAAATTATAACCACCCAAGCTGTTGGTTTATGAGTGATAAGTTTGGATTACAATACATGCATATTTAACAATGTTTTGCAAGTATATAAATCTATTGTAATTATAAAGGTTCTAAGCAAGATCGATTTTGTGATTATCTAAAAGATTAAGTGGTCACCACCTTTCACTGGGGTCAATCTTTAAGAAATTATTGCTTAACCAAACACCCAAACGAAGCTATCAAACATTATGGTAAGGAATATATAGAAATATCGATGTGATATATGTACACATACATTATAGTTCATGGATAGTTGACGAAAATCATTGTATTAATAATTTGGATTATTGCGCTGTCGGTGGACTTTGGAATCGACCCTTGCATGGTTTGAATTATTTGAGGGCACGTGGTCACCTCCTATCCAAGTATTAGTGATATAAAACTTTGGCAACCCTAATCTCTTTGTTATTCTCCCTCTGAAGTTCACGCTGGCCTTTGGTTGCTCTTCATAGTCTCATGGCAGCCGTGAGGGTTCTTCCTGTACTAGCTTGCTCCAAAACTTGGGTTTAATGTTGCTGTAGTCTCTTGAGTTTAGTCTTGTGGCCAAACTTCTTAGCTGAGGGTGTTATTATGTGAGAGTTTACTGGTTTGTTTGCACTTGGCTCGTAGCCTGTCCTTAGCTTCGTCTTGTCTTCCGTGTGGTCTATCATTGTATTGAGAAGCTAAGCTTCACTGTTGTTGGTTGTGCTCCATCGATGTCATAGGGTTTGGGATTTTGTATGTGACATTTGCAGTTGGTGACAGTCTCTTCGCTAGACTATTTGTTACTCTTTATTAAGGGTAAATATTTAGTTTTCTTTTCAGAATAGAAGACTCACAGTAAAGTTATGTTTACAGTACGATTTACAATAGCGAATGAGTTTTGTAACTAACACACAGTAATGTGCTCTCCTTGCAGGAACTTGTAACTACTCTTGCAACCCGTGAAGAAGATAATGATGGCTGTCTTTGAGGGCTCGTGGCTCCAATCTGGTAAGCCTTGGGTTCAATGAATGGGTTTTTACCCTGCTTGTAACATGGTTGTCCATGGGAAACCCCGAGCTTCGAAGCTTGTCCAGTTTCTCCATTAGATATATGGTTTTCTTGTTTAAAAAAAAAACTGTTGGTTGTATTCTGTTTACAAACCCTCGCTATGTCGTTGGGTAGTCCTGGCCTTGAGCTGGGTGTTGTAATTAGTTAAATTTTCAGCCTTACGACCTGTCAAAGTGATATATTGGTTTTTAAGGAATTTTTCCTTCGAGCTCAGTCTCGTTTTTCAGTGATACTGTATAATGTGACTCTCTGTATGTTAGGGTTTTCCCTAACCTAATGTTAATGAAGATTATTATTGTCTACTATATTTTGCAAATAAATTATGATTATTATTTAAGACTGTAACCTAGTCATATTGTGTAGTTTATAATATTAACCTACCTGTTCAGAATATACAAACTAGGGTATTTATAGAATGAAACCCTTGTCTAAATGAATTATTCAATTCAATAATAATAGGATTCTGCTATTTGTTAATTCGGTTAAATTAATATTATTACAGGTGTGTTGTGACAGGATATTTTTTAGTTGTATCTGTACATATATTTTCGGAAAGGACTGTAACCAGTCTATAGTAGTTTTAATTGTTTATTGATAAAATAATCCAAGTAAATGGATTGTAGCTTAAATGTTTTTATTTGTAAAAATAAATTTTGTTTAGGGTTTCGACCCTGTAGTTTACCTTTACAGGTATAAACCTGTTTGATAATTATAAAAAAATTCTTTACATAGATAGATATTTATTTTTATATTAGTTATAAATCATATTCTCATTGTTTTTATTTACTTAAACTGACAGGTAGAATTTACTCAGAGTTCTTTGAAAAGATAAGCATAGACTCTGTACCTTAGTTTGCTCTTTATAATTTAAGTACTTTTAATATAACCCTATTTAGTTTATAGTAATTACTAGTCTTATATTAGTTGATATTATTAGAAAATAGACTATAAGATTAGTAGTTTATTTCTTTACTGATCTAAACGTAAACATTGTAACTCGACTATGATATTTCTGCTGTATTTCAGTTAGTTACTAAGTGAACACAGAGAAATATAACCTATTATTACACAGTTTAATCTCCACAATATTCTAAGTTGAATAAATACTAACAAAAAAAAATATATTGTCTGTAAATATACAATCTTATCTACTAAGATATTCTCTTATTGTCTTAATCGTTCTACCTGTACTAGATTACTGCTATTTCTTTTCCAATATATTTACATAAATAAGCTTGTTAAAACAATAAACATAGATATCTAGATTACTATTCTTTTTAATAATAACCTACATATTGAAATAAGTTACTCTGCTAACTACGAAATGCATAACCATATCTATTATATTCATTCTCTTAACATTTTCTTTCATCTACTGTAAATACTTTATCTGTGCTGGAGTACGGCCTGGTCCTTCTAGGTTTGGAAAAACACAGACTATAAATTATTTTCCATTCTAACACATTAAAACAAAATAATGTAGAACCTGATTAGGATAGACGACAACAGCGTTAGGAGGCTGGTCCTCCCTACCAAACTCCTGGAGAGCGCTCAAACAATGCTTCCTTAGGACCCCCGAGCCTGTTCCTGGTCTTCTTGGCTGACAACTGGTGGAGCATGCAAATAATATACTGGTCCAATAACTCAGTAAAACACCCTGCATTCAGCAGTAAGATCTTTCAGCTTAAAATTTGCACTAGATCACTTAGCAGTTATCCCCTCAAACTCTTTCCACAATTCCCTTCCATTCAATTTCTCTGAAGTACATTCACCTGAATGATCACTTCTCTAGAGAAAATGAGCAGCCTCAGCTCTCTTCAATTGGAATTTTTATAAATATTTCCTAGGTATTTTGGGTCAGTTGTCATTAAATGAGCCACCTACTCTGATTCCACTTTCTTGGGGAGTCATGACCCCAAATGTAGGGAGGTTTCTACCTACAACAGTTGGAAGAGGTTTGAGGATGCTGCCACATGTCTGCTTTCTCTCCACCCAGTCTCCTCCACCAATTTGACCAGTAAACACTCTTTTAACAGCTCTCCTAAGTTGTTGTCTCCTCCTTTATTTATTTATAATTAAAATATTCAGAATTACATTAAATATCCTTGACTTTGCTAAGTCATCAATTACAACTTAGCATAAAATTTAACATATTGTCCTCAAATAATAACAAATAAAAGAACATTGTTTTTTGAAAAATTGGGGCACGTGACATACACACCCCCTTAGAGCATAACATCGTCCTCAATGTTATTTATTCTTCGTCCTCAGAATTCCCCTAGAACGAAATTAGATATGCATCTCGCATTTTAGTTTCCAATTCCCAGGTGGCTTCCTCTGGACTAAGGTGCTTCCATTGCACCTTCACCTGACCAATGGTGCGGTTCCGAAGTGTGATCTCCCTCCGCCCAAGGATACAGTTCGGTTCCACCAAAAAATCTCCTTCTGGTTCCACCTGTACATCGTTCTAGTTAACAACATGAGTAGCATCATGAACATATTTCTTTAATACAGAAATGTGAAAAACATTATGTACTCTTAAATTTGGTGGTAATGCTAATTGATAAGCTACTTGTCCAATCCTGGATAGTATTTCAAATGGACCACAGTAACGAGGTGCTAGTTTTGCACAACTTCCCAATCTCAGAGAGCTCTTTTTGGGCCTCACCTTGATGAACACATGTTCACCTACCTAAAACTCCTTTGGAGTTCTTTTAAGGTCTGCTTGACTTTTCTGTCGATCCTGTGCAACTTTCAGATTACCTTGTACCTGCTTTACAATTTCTTCCATTTCCTTCAATAGTTCAGGACCTAATACTAATCTATCCACCGGATTACTCCAAGAGATAGGAGTATTACATTTCCTTCCATACAATATTTTGAAAGGACTAAATCTGGCTGATGCCTGATAGTTATTATTATAAGCAAATTCTACTAGATGCAAATAATCCTCCCATTTACCTGGCTGGTCTTTCACATACATTCTTAATAAATCTTCCAGTACTTGGTTTACTCTTTCGGTCTATCCATTTGTTTGAGGATGGAATGAAGTACTAAAATTTAGTGTAGTGTTTAATGATTTAAACAAAGATTTCCAAAAGTTACCTGTAAATTTAGGATCTCTATCTGAGATTATAACTTTCGGTATTCCATGCAGTCGAAAAATTTGTTTTAGAAAGATATCAACTATGTTTGCAGCTTTATACGTAGTTTTAACAAGTATAAAGTGAGCTGCTTTGCTTAACTTTTCGACCACTACCATGATAGAATCATTTAAATTATAACTTTTAGGCAGTCCAGTAACAAAATCGAGACTAACTATCTCCCATTTCCAGCTAGGAATGGGTAACGGCTGAAGTAATCTAGCTAGGTGTTGATGTTCAGTTTTCACCTGCTGACATTCAAAACACCTAGCAATATACTCTGCCAATTCAGTCTTCATGTTTGGCCAAAAATATTCTTTTCTTAACATAGTTATAGTTTTTTGATAGCCTGGATGGCCTGAGTATGGAGTTTTATGGATTTCATCCAAAATTAATAACTTAACTTTAGGTACATTAGGTACATACATTCTGTCTTTATACAGTAAAAATTCTTTTTCATTCAAACTATAGCCTTTACTTAAGCTTTCTGTTGGATTTTCTTTCGTTTTAGTTTGTAAGTTTTGGTAAATTTCATCTTGTTCTATCCCTTCTTTAAGCTGTTCATCCATATCTATTATATAAGTGTTGATAACTGCTGTAAAGTTCAGCCTTGAATTCCTACTTAATGCATCAACAACTTTATTTTCTTTACCTTTAATGTGCTGAATTTCGAAACCATACTCACTTAAAAAATCTAGCCACCTAGCTTGTCTGGCATTTAGATTAGGATGATCTAATAGATATTTTCGTCCTTTATTATTAGTCATTAAAATAATTTTTTTGCCAATTAGGTGATGACGCCACATCTTTAGAGCATGTATAACAACAACTAATTCCAGATCATAAGTTGCATAATTCTTTTCATGAATTTTTAATTTCCTAGACTCATAGGCAATAACATGCCCTTCTTGAGTCAGAACATTGCCTACATCATTATAGGCATCATTGCACACTACAAATTCCTTATTTGGATCAGCTATTCTTAAAATAGGTGCGCTGGTTAATAAGTTTTTAACTTTTTAAATCTTTCCTCGCATTTCTGGTTCCAATCAAATTTCTTTCCTTTCTTCTGCAAAGAAGTTATCGGATTCACGATTATCGAAAAACCTTCAATGAACCTCCGGTAATAACCAGTAATTCCCATGAAGGATCGAACATCAGTTACATCCTTAGGAACTGGCCAATCTTCGATTGCATTTATCTTTTCAGGATCTACTGAAATCCCTTCCTTACTCATCACATGACCTAAGTACTGAATTTTATCCTTAAAGAAATCACATTTACTAAACTTTGCAAAAAGTTGATGATCTCGTAGCTCTTGCAAAACAATTTTTAAATGTTCTTTATATTCTTCTTCAGTTTTTGAATAGATTAATATGTCATCGATAAACACCACCACAAACTTATCTAGATACTTATGCACAACGTTGTTCATTAAACACATAAAAACAACTGGGGCATTAGTAAGCCCAAATGGCATGACGACAAACTCATAATGGCCATATCGAGTTCTAAAGGCTGTTTTAAAGATGTCTTCATCTTTAATCCTAACTTGATGATATCCAGACCTTAAATAAATTTTTGAAAACACCATGGCTCCACGTAGTTGATCAAACAGATCATTTATGCAAGGCAACGGGTATCTATTTTTGATAGTCATCTTATTCAACTGACGGTAGTTTATGCAAAGTTGCATGGTTTCTTCCTTTTTCTTAACGAAGATGACAGGTGCCCCCCAGGGAGACACACTATGTCGAATATACTTTTTATCAATAAGTTCTTTTAATTGTGACTTTAATTCATTAAGTTCAAGTATGTTCATTCGATAAGAGGCCTTTGAGCTGGGTACTACACCAGGTACCAGCTCAATGGTAAAGTCTAGTTCCCTTTTTGGAGGTAATCCCAGAATTTCTTCCGGAAATTCATCAACATACTCTCTTAAAACCAATATATCTTCAAATTTTAATTTGTCTGTCTTATTTAGATTTTCCTCATCAGTTATTGTTACTGCATAAGATTTACAACCCTTCCTAATAGCTCTCTTAAGCTGCAGAGCATAAATCTGTCTTATGGTTTTTTTCTAGGGATCCCCTTTACACTTATTGATTTTCCATCATTGTTTACACACGCAAAGGTTTTATCATAACAATTTAAAATTACCCTATGTTGTTCTAACCAATCTATACTGATGAGTAAATCATAAGAACCAAGAGGTAATACATTAATATTTACAACAGTTTCAAATTGATCCATAACTACTACACATTCTTTTACAAAACAAGTTACCTTGCTTTTAGCACCAGTGGCTAATTCAACCAACCAATAATTTTCAAATTTTTCAACATACAACTTACATTTTTCTACCTCCTGGATCAATTAAAATAGCTATAGGGGTTTGGTTTATCATACCTTCTACTTCCACCATGGAAGTTTGATATTCTGCTTGTCGATTCTCCAAGGCTGCATTGATTCTAGGCATATTCCTCACTAAATCTCTGACAGTCATCTCCTCCTGTATGGTATGAATATTACTAACAGTCTTTTTTTGATTAGGATATACTGAGGCATAATGTGGGCCATTACACTCTCAACACTTTATAGGTTCTTTGCGTTCAAAGTTCTTTGTGTAATTACCTTGGTTATTAGCAAACTCTTTACCCTTGGAATTATTCCGATTGCTTTTTGAATTATTCCTATTCCCTTGGGAATTCTTGTTAGGAAAGTTTCTGACCTTATCGTATTTAGAATTCCTATTGGGCACAAATTCTTTCTTCTTTTGATCATAATGGTTATTATTCTTCTTGGCCTTCCAGTTGGCCATACTTTCCTTCTTCCGATTTTGTTCATAATAGAAGTTGGATTTCCTCATAGCTTCTTCCAAAGTTTTTCGATTGTCATACTCAATCCTTTCCTTAATATGACAAGGTAGACAACTGAGGAATCGCTGTACCTTTGTTTTTTCATCTACAAGGTATGGCACATACCTAAGCAAACATAAAAACTTGCTGTTTAGATCTTCCATAGTCATTGAACCTAGTTTAAGCTCATAGAATTCTTTTTCTCTCTCCTCATAGTACTGCTCAGACATAAATTTCTTTCTAAAGTACCTCTTGAAGGTACTCCAATTTACGTTCTTCTATTTTATTCCCTTCACTCTCTTCAAGTCTTGCCACCAAATATAAGCCTTTCCTGAGAGATTGTAGATAGCCATTCTAGCCTTTAATTGGTTAGAATAGTTATAAATCTGGAAGTAATTCTTCATCCCAGATAACCAGGTTTCCGCTTCCTCTCCCTTCTCAGTCTCTCCATTGAATGTTGGTGGTTTAATCTTTTAAAATTCCCCAGAAATTTCCTCATATGGTTTATATTTTCTCTTTTTAGTATAATGGTTGTCATCACTACTATCACCAGTGGAATGAAAATCATGTTGATCACCAAACACCTCTGAAGATGAGCTGCTTTCATTTTTAGTCTTTTTAATCTTCTTATATTTATGTTGATGACTTGTATCTTTTGAATCAGCTCTTTCTCCCTTTCCCTTAGTTTGAAATCTTTCTGTTAGGATTTGATTCAGCTCCTCCTGAGCTCTCAGAATCCTTTCATTCTCTCGTTTAACTGATTCCATTTCAGATTTTAAATCTTTTACTGTTTGTAACAGTTCTGAGGAATTAGTGGTTAGCTCTTATGGTATAGGATCTCTTGGTAAGTTTTCTGGTTCAGTAAATGTAGATTCCTCTTCCGCATTTTCCTCCAGCCTTTCCATACATGTTGTTAAACTTTAGAAACATTTTCTTTGTTGAATAACATTTAAAAGAAAATACATCAGCAAAATAATTCAAAATTACTGTTTCATAAAAGCTAGTTGGGCTTCATCAAGGCCTAGTGTTTGAACCTGGCTCTGATACCACATGTCAAAACCCTAAATTTTCACAAAAATTTAAAATTTTGAGATAAGATAAAATGCTGAATATGCGGTTTACTAATAGCTAATGGTTAGCGAAAAATGAAACAGTCCAACGATTAGTATTACACATTTTCAAATTACGTTTAACTAAAGCAACTTCTTTTTCGTAACGTAAATAAGATTTACTTGCATACTATTTTCTTTCAGTTTACTAATGAGTCTACTTTATGGCAAGTAGGTGGAATCTAACTTTGAATCCCGGGCTTACTTAGCATTTATGCTAATGCAGATAGATTGCTGGTTCTGACAAGTTCACAGGTACGATCGATCAAGTAGACGTTTTAAATTCATAAAGTATCAAGAAGTGTTTCTATTTGCAAAATAATATGCTAGTAAAATAAGTTGGTAATTTTACAAGCAACTTCAACGTGGTAAAGTAGTTTATCTTTTCTAGTTTTACTTGTAAGAAGAGTTCAGAATGACGGGTTCTTTCTTTATCAAGCTTAGCGACACCAAAGATACTTACTGAGAACTCTAAGCTTGTAACCTTTTTCGTATATTAATTTCTATTTTAACATGCTTAACTTGCAAATGTTACACTTATTTGTACTAATTGTTTTTATTCATGGAATAGCTTCTATCGATACTGATAGTAAAGATTCTCAATAGAATATAAGTTTCGATTTTATTTTTAACTTACTAGTTATGGAAGTTATCAACCTGTTACTAGTATGTAAAAACCAGTTGTTCACTAACAAGTTATTGACTTTCTTACTTACATTAATGTCGTACTGCATGTACTAATGTAACCACATACATTATCGTATTATTTACTAAAATACCAAACTGATCGTTATTTACATTCTGTTGGGAAACTTACTGCCTGTAAAACTCCTTGATATTATAAGCTTGATTATTGTAAAAAATAACTGCATCGTTTTCAGATGGAATACTGTATTCCCTTACTCCCTAATTCTATGTCAATTAGTGTCGTTCCAATGATTATAGACTCGAGCATGGTTATTCCATTGTAATTCTATTATTAACATAATGCCGCTCTTACATTAAGTTAATGTCTATAGTAGCTATTATGGTAGATCTTTCTACTATGATCAAAATTCTACTCTATGCTAAGTACAGGTTATCTTGAACAAATACAAACTATCTTGTCCAATATAAATGATTTATGGTAAATTTCTAGTATTGATAGGTTGAGAAGCATCTAGAGTCTATGAAAGTTTAAACCAAAGTCAAACTTTGTAAAAGTTATGTTTATAATCCTTTACTATGCTATTCAACCCCATAAATTATAACCACCCAAGCTGTTGGTTTATGAATGATAAGTTTGGATTACAATACATGCATATTTAACAATGTTTTGCAAGTATATAAATATATTGTAATTAGAAAGGTTCTAAGAAAGATTGATTTCATGATTATCTAAAAGATTAAGTGGTCACCACCTTTCACTAGGGTCGATGTTTAAGAAATTATTGCTTAACCAAACACCCAAACGAAGCTATCAAACATTATGACAAGGAATATATAGAAATATCGATGTGATATATGTACGCATACATTATAGTTCATGCATAGTTGACGAAAATCATTGTATTAATAATTTGGATTATTGCACTGCTGGTGGACTTCGGAATCGACCCTTGCATGGTTTGAATTATTTGAGGGCACGTGGTCACCTCCTATCCAAGTATTAGTGATATAAAACTCTGTAAACCCTAATCACTTTGTTATTCTCCCTCCGAAGTTCACGCTGGCCATTGGCTGCTCTGCATAGTCTCATGGCAGTCGTGAGGGTTCTTCCTGTACTAGCTTGCTCCAAAACTTGGGTTTAATGTTGCTGTAGTCTCTTGTGTTCAGTCTTGTGGCCAACCTTCTTAGGTGAGGGTGTTATTATGTGAGAGTTTACTGGTTTTTTTGCACTTGGCTTGCAGCCTGTCCTTAGCTTCCTCTTGTCTTCCCCGTGGTCTATCATTCCGATGAGAAGCTAGGCTTCACTGCTATTGTTTGTGCTCCATCGACATCATAGGGTTTGGAATTTTGGATGTGCCATTTGTAGTTGGTGACAGTCTCTTCGCTAGACTGTTCATTACTCTTTATTAAAGGTAAATATTTATTTTTATTTTAAGAATAGAAGACTCAGAGTAAAGTTATGTTTACAGTAGGGTTTACAATAGTGAATGAGTTTTGTAAATTACACACAGTAATGTGCTCTCCTTGTAGGAACTTGTAACTACTCTTGCAACCTGTGAAGAAGATAATGCTGGTTGTCTTTGAGGGCTCGTGGCTCCAATCTGGTAAGCCCTGGGTTCAACGAATGGGTTTTTACCCTGCTTGTAAAAGGGTTGTCAATGGGAAAGCCCGAGCTTGGAAGCTTGTCAAGTTTCACCAATAGATATATGGTTTTCTTGTTTTAAAAAAAACTATTGGTTCTATTCTGTTTACAAACCCTCGCTATATCGTTGGGTAGTCCCGAACTTGAGCTGGGCATTGTAATTAGTTAAATTTTCAGCCTTACGGCCTGTCAAAGTGATATATTGGTTTTTAAGGAAGTTTTCCTTCGAGCTCATTCTCATTTTTCAGTGATACTGTATAATGTGACTCTATGTATGTTAGGGTTTTCCCTAACCGAATGTTAATGAAGATTATTATTGTCTAATATATTTTGTAAATAAATTATGATTATTATTTAAGACTATAACCCAGTCATATTGTGTAGTTTATAATATTAACCTACCTGTTCAGAATATACAAACTAGGGTATTCATAGAATGAAACCCTTGTCTAAACGAATTATTTAATTCAATTATAATAGGATTCTGCTATTTGTTAATTCGGTTAAATTAATATTATTACAGGTGTGTTGTGACAGGATATTTTTATGTTGTATCTGTACATATATTTTCGGAAAGGACTGTAACCAGTCTATAGTAGTTTTAATTGTTTATTGATAAAATAATCCAAGTAAATGGATTGTAGCTTAAATGTTTTTATTTGTAAAAATAAATTTTATTTAGGGTTTCGATCCTATAGTTTACCTTTACAGGTATAAACCTGTTTGATAATTATAAAACAGTTCTTTACATAGATAGATATTTATTTTTATATTAGTTATAAATCATATTATCATTGTTTTTATTTACTTAAACTGAGAGGTAGAATTTACTCAGAGTTCTTTGAAAAGATAAGCATAGACTCTGTACCTTAGTTTGCTCTTTATAATTTAAGTACTTTTAATATAACCCTATTTAGTTTATAGTAATTACTAGTCTTAGATTAGTTGATATTATTAGTAGTTTATTTCTTTACTGATCTGAACGTAAACATTGTAACTCGACTGTGATATTTCTGTTGTATTTCAATTAGTTACTAAGTGAACACAGAGAAATATAACCTATTATTACACAGTTTAATCTCCATAATATTCTAAGTTGAATAAATACTAACAAGAAACTAATCTACTGTCTGTAAATACACAATCTTATCTACTAAGATATTCTCTTATTGTCTTAATCGTTCTACTTGTACTAGATTACTGCCATTTCTTTTACAATATATTTACATAAATAAGCTTGTTAAAACAATAAACATAGATATTTATATTACTATTCTTTTTAATAATAACCTACATACTGAAATAAGTTACTCTGTGAACTACGAAATGCAGAACCATATCTGTTATATTCAGTCTCTTAACATTTTATTTCATCTACTGTAAATACTCTATCTGTGCTGGAGTACGGCCTGGTCCTTCCAGGTGTGGAAAAACACAAACTAGAAATTATTTTCCATTGTAAGACATTAAAAAAATAATAATGTAGAACCTGATTAGGATAGACAACAACATCGTTAGGAGGCCGTTCCTCCCTACCAAAATCCTGAAGAGCACTCAAACAATGCTTCCTCAGGACCCCTGAGCCTGTTCCTGATCTTCTTGGCTGAGAACTGGTGGAGCATGCAAACAGTAGACTGGCCCAATAACTCAGTAAAACATCCTGTACTCACCAGTAATATCTTTCAGCTTAAAAGCTGCACTAGATCACTTAGCAGTTATCCCCTCAAAATCTTTCCATAATTCCCTTCCATTGAATTTATCTGAAGTACATTCACTTGAATGATCAGTTCTCTAGAGAAAATGAGCAACCTTAGCTCTCTTCAATAGGCATTTTTATAAAGATTGCCTAGGTCTTTTGGGTCAGTTGTCATTAATTGAGCCACCTGCTCTGATTCCACTTTCTTAGGGAATCATGACCCCAAATGTAGGGAGGTTGCCACCTGCAACAATTGGAAGAGGTTTGAGGATGCTGCCACATGTCTGTTTGCTCTCCACCCAGTCTCCTCCACCAATTTGACCAGTAAACACTCTTTTAATAGCTCTCCTAAGCTGTTGTCTCCTCCTTTATTTATTTATAATTAAAATATTCAAAATTACATTAAATATCCTTGACTCTGCTGAGTCATCAATTACAAATTAGCATAAAATTTAACATATTGTCCTCAAATAATAACAAATAATATAACATTGTTTTTTGCAAAATTGGGGCATGTGACATCTTTCTTCATATGTCCTCTCTTACCACAATTCCAGCACTCTATCTTTCCAAATATGGACCTGGGTCTTCCCTTTCTAGACTTGTTGTGATTACCTAGGCTCCTTCCTCTCTCCTTTTGTCTCCCTCTTCACATTTCCTCACTAAGAATAACACCAGCAACATCATGAAATTTAAGAGTGTTTGAACTAGGGACAAAGTTACTTACAACCATGACCAAGCTATTCCATCTTTCTGGAAATGAGCACAATATTATAGGACCCCTAACCTCGTCATCAAAGTTCACTTTTACATAAATCAACATACTAGTGGGAGTATTAAATTCATTTAAATGTTCAGCAATAGATCCACCTTCATACATCTTCATATTAAAGAAACACTTCATTAAAAATACCTTGTTGGAATCAGAGGGTTTTTCATATAGCTTATCCAATTCGCTCATCACACCCTCTGTTGTCTTTTCTTTTGAAATATTGAAAGCCATCGATGAAGCCAGGAACAATCATATTGTTCCCAGTGCCTTTCTATCAAGAACCTCCCATTCTGCACCCTTCATAGTCACCGATTGTTTTGTTTTTTCTCCCAACGGTAGGTATAGATCCTTCTAGTATAGATAGTCCTCCATTTTCATCTTCCATAACTGGTAGTTTTGGCCGTTAAATTTCTTGACCCTAAACTTTCCTTCTTCTGCTGTTGCTCCCACTTGAACCAGGAACCCTTCATTCCTATGAGTTTACTAGCCAAATAGACCTTTTGGCTCTATACCAATTGTTAGAAAATAGGACCGCATAGCAATAATTATTAAACAAGATGCAAACATTAAACACATTACAAGGAGACACAGATATAACTTGGTTCACCCAAGATGGGTTACGTCCACATAGAAATTTCTAGTTCTTTATTATTATACCATCCAACAAAATAAAGGGATAAAACCTGAAGCAAACCCGTTGCACTTCCTCTTCACTCTCTCACAGTCTCTCACACACAATCACAGATATTGTCTTACAATGCTACAATATAATAGACATCAGTATTACAATGCTACAATATAATAGACATCAATATTACAATGCTTTCCTTTTATAGGGAAATTACCATGGGTCTGCAAACTGTTGGCCGAAAAACATCCCAAAAAAGTCATCCCCCCCCAAAAACGGGGGGGATGGTCCCCCCCGCACCCCCCAGTTGGGACAAGTGTACAGTAAAACTGGGGTACAAACACAGTTGAATAATAACATATCTGAATCTAGAAGATCAGGCTCCAAAACCAACAAAATCAACTGTGATTGAGGTTGAATATAAGATTGTTAATCAATCTATTTCTATTTTAATTGATCCTATATCTACTCATACTTATATCACTCCTCAAGTTATTGAGATTTGTGCTTTTAAGAAAACAAAGCATAGTAAATCATGGTTGGTTCAACTAACCATTGGAACCTAGAGGAAAGTTAGTGAAATGGTGGCAAAATATCCATTATAAATGGATGGACTCATCACATTAATGCTTTTCTACTTGCCTCTTATGATGTTCCCATTGGAATGGACTGGTTGGAAGCACACAGAGTGAAATTCATTGTTACAACAAGACCTTTGAGTGCATGGATGAAGAAGGAAACGCAACGATAGTAAAGGGAAATCAAAAGGTGGTTTCTAATAGCCAAATATCAACCTTGCAGTTGAATAAGTTCTTTAGAAAGAGTTTCCAATTGTATGTTTTCCATGTGCATGGTATAACAAAGAATAAAGTTTCAAAGATGGAGGATTATTGAGTCTTGCAAGAACTTAGGGATATGTTTTTCAATGAATTACTAAAACTACCTCTAAAGAGGGACAATGATTTCACAATTGATCTTGTGCTAGGAACTACACCACTATCTAAGACACCTTATAGAATGAGTACACCATAATTGCTAGAATTTAAAATGCATTTGTAAGAGTTGTTGGAAAAAAGTATGTCTGGCCAAGTGTTTCTCCATGGGGATTACCCGCGCTATTTGTGAAAAAGAAATATGGAACACTTGGGTTATGTATTGATTACATGAAGCTGAATAAAGTTACGATAAAGAACAAGTATACATTGCCTTGAATTGATGATTTCTTTGATTAAATGAGAGGGGAAAAGTTATTTTCAAAGATTCACTTGAGGTTTGGTTACCATCAAATGAGAACCAAAGAAAAAGACATCCACAACTCAATCTATAGAAAAAGGTATGGACACTATGAGTTTATGGTGGATGCATTTGGTGTCACTAATTGACCAACTACATTTATGTGTCTCATGAATAGTGTTTTCAACAAGTATTTTGACAACTTTGTGCTTGTTTTTCTAAATATCATTCTTATTTATTCTAAGAATGAAGAGGAACATGAATAGAATTTGAGAATGGATTTACAAGTGATAAGGGAACATCACCTATATGCAAAGCTAAGCACATGTGATTTCTATAAAAAAAAAACATTATTTGGGTCACATTATTTCATAGAGAGGAATATCGGTGGATCCCGAAAAGATTGAAGCCATTATGAATTGGTCAACTCCAAAGAATGTGACAGATGTGAGATTTTTTATGGGCCTTGTTGGTTACTATAGGAGGTTCATTGAGGGATTCTCCAAGTTTACACATCCCATCACTTATTTTCAAAAGAAGGGAATAAAATTTGAGTGGACACATAAATTTGAAGAAATCTTTCAATTGTTGAAGAAGCTCCTTACAAATGGTCCAATTCTAAAAATTGCAAACCCATTAAATGATTTTGTGGTGTGTACCGATACTTGTAAACATGGAATTGGAGGAGTTCTTGTGCAAGACAATCATGTGGTATGTTATGAGTGAAGAAAGTTGAGAAAACATTAAAATAATTATGCAACCCATGATTTAGAACTTGTTGCCGTAGTGCATGCTTTGAAAATATGGAGGCACTATTTAATGGGCATGGAATTTGAGTTTAGGATAGACCACTATGGTCTAAAATATTTGTTTGAACAACCAACACTATATCCCAGGGTAGCTAGATAGTTGGAGTTTCTATGTGAGTTTGATTTTGAGATCGAACACATAAAGGGGAAAGAAAATAAAGTGGTCGATGCACTCAACTGGAAAATGCATGCAATGTATGTGGCATCCATTAACATTTATGAATTAGATTTGAGACAAAATATTGACTCTCTTGTTGAAGATGAGTAGCATGCGTAAATGAAAGAAACTTAAAACAACACACTTTGGAAAAGAGATATTAAGGTTATCATTTGGAGGGTGTTGGGCTTATTACCTATACAATATAATGTATATTCCATGTGGAATAGTTAAGGAGAAATATTATGAATGAAATCCATAAAATTCCATATTTTGGTCACCCAGGATACCAAAAAACAATTGCTACAATGAGGAGACAGTATTTTTGGCCGAGGATGAAGAAACACAATGTTGTGCATATTTATAAATACATGAAATGCCAACAAGTGAAAGTTGAACATCAACATGAATAGGCTTATTGAACCAATTCCATAATGGAATTGAGAAGTAGGTAACCATGGATTTTATCACTAGATTTCCAACTACTTCAAGGAAGCATGATTCCATCATGGTTTTGATGGATAAAATGTCTAAGGAAACACATTTTATTCATGTTAAATTTACCTACAAGGTTGATGAGATAGAAAGAATATCCATGGAGGAATTATCCAAATTTGTATGGGTTACCCAAAGCGATTCTACCCAATCGAGATACAAAATTTACTTATTATATATGGAAAAGTATTTTTGCAGATTTGGGTACACAACTAAACTTTAGCACTACCTACCATCCATAGAGAGATGAACAAAGAAAAAGTGTGAATCAAGTGCTTGAATGCATTCTTCGCATGTATGTGATGGACAAACAATCAAAGTGGAAATCTTGTCTACAATTGGTAGATTTTTCATATAATAATGAGCAAAAATCATCGTTGGGAATGAGTCCATTTGAAGCTTTGCATGGCATAAGGTGTAGAAAAACAGTGACTTGGGATAATCCAGTGAACATAATTGTGCTTGGGCCAGAATTGCTAAAGGAAATGGAAAAAGAGGTTATAAAAATTAGACAGAATTTAAAGGAATCCCAATATAGATAGAAAAGCTATGCAGATAAGAATCGAGTGCATAGGGAATTAAATGTTGGGGATCATGCTTACCTCCAAGTGAGGCCAATGAAAAAGTTTCTTGAATCTTGGAAGTTGTGCCAAGCTATCACCGAGATATTGTGGGCCAATTGAAGTGCTTGAGAGAATAGGTCTTATTGCATATAGAATTGCATTTCTTTCTAACACTATATCTCATAATGTTTTTTATGTTTATTTGTTTAAGAAATATATAAATGATCCTGACCATGCGATTGATTGAAATGTGATCTAGGTGGAACCTAAGGGAGAGTTCCAAAAAAATCCATTATTCATCCTTGACAAAAGATAGCATTGCTTTGTAATTGAGCCATTAAACAAGTAAAGGTGAAATGGAAGCACTTTGGTCCCAATGAGGCTACATGGTAGTTTGAGAATTCCATGAGAGAGGCATATCCATTTTTTTATGATTTTCAGCAAACACCAAGGACGATGTTCTTCCAAGGGGGTGGGATTGTAATACCCCCAATTTTGACTTGGAATATATTAAATAAAATCATGCAATTGATGTAACTATGCTAGTATGAATTCCTAGTGTGGATCTCAAGGCCTGTTGGAGACATTTACCACCATACACACTCTTTTTGGTCAAATTGGCCTAGTTAAACCACTATTGTAAGTATTATTGACATTAATTGACATCAGTGGAGCATTAAATGTCATCATCTAGTCTCACCCACGCCTACCTTCAGTCAAGGAGGCTAACTTAGTCTTCTCCTACATTCGGGGAGGCTAACTGGAGCACTTCGGGGGTGATCTAAGTGATATTAATGCACCTAAATGCTAACTAGTGGCTACAATCAGTTAAACAGGTTAGTTAAGGCACCTCCTCTCATTAAATATATTATTTAAGGATTATTTAATGAACTGGAGTCAACAAGGGCGCCTCCACCAACTTCTGATGTGCAGTTCAACTTCAGTTAACCTCATTGGGGTTCATTGAAGTCATTGTAGTGCTACCTCTTGATGGTTGGTGAGCTGTGACATGTGTCTGATCTCTTTCAGTTGAGACTCAGTCATTTATTGCACTTCTACTTTAGTTAGGGTTAGTTGAGTCAATCAGGGTTTTGATCAGTGGTTAACTGAGTGTGGACTATGGCTTATAGTCAGTTAAGCTAGACTCACTCATTCAATTTGTATGACCTCCTTGAGGATTCGAATTGCTCATTCATTCATGCCTGTAGCATGGCATTGTAATTGTAATCATTCATTCTTTATGTGAATACATAGCGGCTACTATTCCTGTAGACTAATTACACCATTTTGTGACCATTTCATGAGTTATTTGTTGATTAATCTTTGATGAGATTAATGTTTTGTTCCTAGATCAATAAACAAGATTAATATGGTATCAGAGATCACGGCGGGACGAAGCTTAGATCTCTCAAAAACAAGGTTTTTGACAGATCTTGCATGAAAATTGAGCAATAGCTCAAAAATCCAGCACTGCACCAGAAGCCAAGGCTTGCCACTTAATACCCCAAGTAAAGAACTTGTTGATCAAGCTTGCTTGATTGACTATGCTGGGTGTGATGAAAGCCTAATGTGTAGGATGTCTGACCTTACGGTGCCCCTTTTGTTGTGATTTACAGGTTTTAACAGGTACAACTTTGAATGGACTCATCAGTCCCTCTTCTCACCCCATTCACAAGCTATTCAGAATGGAAGTTGAAGATGGTTGCATCTCTGAAGAGACGAGGTCTCTATGAGGTGTCTATTGGACTTGGAAAAGAGTCTTACAAGAATAAGAATGACTGGCTAAATGACGATGATAGATATTTTGGAGCAATATGTTTGGCCCTTTCTCCTAGCTTGCGCTACCTTATTGGTTCTGCTGAATACCCAAAGGATCTCTGGACAAAATTGGACAGAAACTTTGGCAAGCACAATGAGGATCATAATAGCACTTTGGAGATCACATCCAACACCACAAGAGTTCTTTACTCAAAATTCTTGGCCTCTACTCTCTCTGATGAAGTTGTTCAAGATGAAGATGAAGTAGAATCTTCTACACACTCAATTCGAATTGAAGAAAGTCTCCATGCAGTGACTCCTTCTTTTGATGCTCCAGAAGTTCATGAGATCTCTGATATCTCATCTCCTCATATGGCTGAAATAGAACAAGAAATTTGAATCTCTGATATTGAAGAAAAACACTGCTGCACTTCCATGCAAACATTCACCGGTGATTTTCCTTTAAATTTTGTGCAAAATTTACTAGTAATTGCTTCCGAAAGTGAAGAGGAATTTGATTTTTATTCCTCTAATGTTGCTGCTGGTGTGAAAATATGTAAAAAGTTAGATATTTTGTAAGAAATATTAGATTATAAGAGTGACACATTCGCTCCCCATGATCTAGATCTTCCAGCAAAATCTTGCAGGATTGCATGCACCAAAATTCAGAATTTTGAAGAAAAAGACAACTGTGCATCCACCGTCTCGGTTGACCATAATTTTGGATCTGATATGAACATTATTGGATTTTAAATGATATTATTTGGATCTGATATGATATTTCTTGGTTCAAAATTTCAGTTTCATAACCCTTCAGTACTGCTTGTGGCTGTTCTCATCAACGGTGTGAAGAAACAAGTACCACAAGTCTCCTACAAAACTGCTGATGGGGATTTGATTTCATTTCACAGTTTTGGATCTGTTTTGAAAATATTTAGATATGATTTACTGTATGATATGATATTATTTGTTTCATATTTTAAAATCCAAAAGCTTTCACTCATGCTTGTAGCTGCTCTCACCAATTCCGATGTGAAAAATCAAGTACCACACTTTCTCTTCAAAACCGCTGATGGGGATTTGGTGTTAGTTTCCTCTTATGAGGTTGTTGATATTTTATTTTGTGAATAATTATCTATTTATGAAGCTATATAATATTATGGAGCTCAAGCATTGCCTCTCCACATTCCCAGAGCTTCTCTACCTTTGGTCACATGCTCATCTCCTCACAGAACTAGTAAAGAGGAAGACATTCTGCATCCGCTTGGACACTTGATCCTAAAAATTGGGGCTGATTTTACCACTCATGGTTTGCTGTTTAAGGCTGAAAAATATAATTTTCTCGAGTGTTCCACACATGTTTCAAAACCTCAAGAACCTTTTCTCTCTCTTCAAATGATTTCAGCTGCTCTACATGGGTCCAGTTTTCACCGTGCATCTGTTTATATTTCTGATTCAGTTGAGTGCATTGTTCTTCTTCCAAAGTGGAATATTCCTATAGAGATATTCATTTAGTTTGGATCCAGAGGTTCACATGCACAGTCTCAGGATACTGCTGCATAGAAGAACCAATTCTTGATTTACTGCTTAGTTTGAGGGGGGGTATTTTTCCCATGAGGTTTTCCCCGTTTCCTTGGTTATATTAAGCAGTTACTTTAATGTACAGGGTGACCTATGGCCTTTGTTGCCGTGGCCCTAGAATTTTTATGCATTTATGTTTTCTAACTCCTCCTAAGTATAGCTTAAGGGGGGGGTGTTGGAGACATTTACCACCATACACACTCTTTTTGGTCAAATTGGCCTAGTTAAACCACTATCCTAAGTATTATTGACATTAATTGACATCAGTGGAGCATTAAATGTCATCATCCAGTCTCACCCACGCCTACCTTTAGTCAAGGAGGATAACTTAGCCTTCTCCTACATTTGGGGAGGCTAACTGGAGCACTTTGGGGGTGATCTGAGTGATATTAATGCACCTAATTTCTAACTGGTGGTTACAATCAAT
Organism: Pseudotsuga menziesii; assembly: GCA_001517045.1. NCBI lineage: Eukaryota > Viridiplantae > Streptophyta > Pinopsida > Pinales > Pinaceae > Pseudotsuga > Pseudotsuga menziesii. Next base: position 975,219 of record LPNX011143784.1, read on the forward strand.
TAAACAAGTTAGTTAAGGCACCTCCTCTCATTAAATATATTATTTAATGATTATTTAATGAACTGGAGTCAACAAGGGCACCTCCACCAACTTCTGATGTGGAGTTCAACTTCATTTAACCTCATTGGGGTTCATTGGAATTAGTGTAGTGCTACCTCTTGATGGTTGGTGAGATGTGACATGTGTTTGATCTCTTTTAGTTGAGACTCAGTCATTTATTGCACTCTGACTTCAGGTAGGGTTAGTTGAGTCAATTAGGGTTTTGATAAGTGGTTAACTGATTGTGGACTATGGCTTATAGTCAGTTAAGCTAGACTCACTCATTCAATTCGTATGACCTCCTTGAGGATTCAAATTGCTCATTCATTCATGCCTGTAGCATGACATTGTAATTGTAATCATTCATTCTTTATGTGAATACAGAGCGGCTACTATTCCTGTAGACCGATTACACCATTTCATGAGTTATTTGTTGATTAATCTTTGATGAGATTGATGCTTTGTTCCTAGAGCAATATACAAGATTAATAAGGCCAAGGCCCAACTAGTAAATGGATAGGCATGCATGGTTCAAATATCTCTATATGGACCATGTGGTTGGATTTTCATAGTAACTCAAAATTTATGTTGGAAAAATAATCAAATGGTTCAAGATGGTTGTGTAAATAACACTAAAGGGGCTATGATTGCACTAGAGGGGAAGATGAAAGGGGGCCTATTGAAGATTAAATCCTTTATTTCCAAGTGTCAACCTTATAACTCATCCAATTGCTTCCATTTTCCTTAAATGAGCTAGTTACTTCCTTTTGACTATTTTATCCAATTATTGAATGCATGTGTGAAGTTGGTGGGGAAAGTATTCTCATGTAGTTATGGAAGCATGGGATGTACTTTTATGCTTGTTGTAAGAGTTCTCTCTTCTATGGTAAAAAGTTATGTTAGCTATATTTTCCCTTGATCTTCTCATCTTGTAATGTCCCCAGGTGAGACCCCTGATAGTATCATTTAAATATTGATATGTATTTCTCCAGTGGTAGGAAAATTGTAAATGTTTAACCTCATTAATATAAAAATATAAAACTGGTTTCGGTGGTGGCACCACATTGAAGAGATAGGGGAATGGTAATTTTACCAAGGGAAAGTGAGGGGGGGTTGTATATCCTAGTAGGGGGATAAGTCATAACCCTGTCAACCATGAAAATATTATGAAGACTCTTTTTCACTTTTGTTAAGCCTAAACCTTTACTAAACCCTATATTTGTAACCCTAATCTCGTTTTTATTTTGCTAAGTGTGCTTAGTGGAGGATTAGGTGGGGGGGATGTTTTGTGTCTTTGACACATTGCTCTTGGGGAAGAGTGATGCAATGAGTTTGACAGATGTTTTTTCCTAAGGAAAGGTGCCGAAAGGGGATTTCAAGAAGAGGGAAATTGTGTGTGAGATAAGAGGGTTCAACTCGGTGGAGAGGGGAGATGGTTCCATCCTAGGGATGGCATGGAGGGAAGAATGGGTGGAGGGAAGAATGGAAGGGTGGTTGAGTTTGAGTCCCAAGTTTTATGAGCCTAGTTAAACCAGAATATTTTGCTACATCCATGAAACACTGAAATGTGTGGCCAAAGTTGTACCCCTAAAACATACCAATAATTTTTTGCTTATATATTGAGTTGTGGCCAATTGACTGGAAAATTATGCATGAACTGCTCTAGTAGAGTTCCTGGGTGTTGAGTAAGTAGTGATGAGTTTCACTGCGGTGCCACTGGAAGGAGACTAGAGTGGGAAATTGTGTGGTTTGACATGGAAATGGTTTAGAACCCCTGTGTTTGGGAGTGTGGCCAATTGATTTTTCTTGAGTTGGAAATGAATTATAAATCCTTGTGTTTGGGAGGTGTAATAGAATGATATTTCCTGGGTTGGAAATAGATTCTAGTTCCCTGTGTTGGGAGTGGTAGAATGTTATTTCCTGAGTAAAAAATACTTTCTCGATTCCTGTGTTTGGAATGGTAGCCCGTGTTATTTCCTGCATTGGAAAGATATTCGGGTGGATGAATAAGTCCTCTGGTGAATTTACAAGTCCCAACTTGGGGGTGTTCTTTGGGAGATAAAATAATATAGGTTGGGCAGAGACCTACGGTTTGGTGGAGCGTGGCAACCACAAATCTAGTTGATCATTGTGTAAAAATAGATAAGTGTTCACGGCTTAATAGAAATTAATAAATTGTTTAAGTGTAAATGTGAAATGCAATTCATGTCTGCATGTTAGTATGTTAAATGTCTTAGAAACATGAAATAATGATAAATGAATGCATGAGTTTAAGTTTTCACTATGTTTCATTTTTAGTAACTAAATGCTTTCTGGCTTGAAAGACTGTTGAAGTCTTGGAAGAAGTTATGCTTGGTTTAAAGGTTGTTAAATGCTTTGTTTATGAGTTTTTTGCTGATTAAGGTCTTGTTAAATGGACTAGATGGTTGTAACATGAATTTTGTTAGCCAACTCTTGTTATCTTGTTTAAAGGAAATAAGGCACCTCATTTTTTCTTGAGGGCTTGTAAACCTTTTAGGGCTGCAATTTTCCCTTTTACTTTGTTATTTGTTCTCTTTTATGAGTAAATTATTGAAGGAATTACAATGGATGGTTAATGAATTATGCGAAGGATTTGGAGTTAGAATGGTAATCATTTGTTAAATATTATTATTCATTCTAGGATGATGACAGATCTTTGTTTATGAGGTGTCGTGTTAATTTTTGAATAATATTATGTTTGTGAGCTATTATTTTTTAAAGATTTGTTATTTTTGGGTTTGATGGTTGAAGTATTCCAATGTTTACCATATTTTGTTAAGCTAAATGGTAAAGGGGCAGAGTGCTTAATTCTTGGTTAAGGTTTTCACATCATTCAAGTACTTAGTTTGGAATTATTTATTTATGAGTTGATGAAATAATGGTTAGCTACCCCATGAATGAAATTACCAAACTGTTGTAGTCAGTGTTAAGGATTTCTGAGGATTATTGCTTATCTTCTTGTCCATGCATGTTAGCTCGCACTTGATTTGGAGTCAAATGTTGAAGAAGTTTAAAGAAAGCCTTTGTGTGAAATGTTCCAATTCATGAGGTTATAATTGAGTAAATAACAAGTAAATACTTCGGTTTTTTCCTTGTTACATGAGGAATATTGATGTATAGATGATAGTAATAACTCTTTTGTATGTAATAAAGAGAATGAATAATAAATATATTAAGTTCGTTTATTTATCTCGCGTTAGTAGTTTATTGAAAAATGGATGTGTTTCTTTGGAAGATCCGAGTGATCATGATTGTCGATCACCATTTCGATGTGATCACAACCATCGATTACGGTTTTTCCAACTCCCAACTTTTGGTGTACCGACATTAAAATTCGAAAATCAGGGTAACCATTGTTATGTTTTCCAGGTCGGTGTTCTCTTCTAACTGTCGAGCTCAGAATTCAAAAGTTAGATGTGTTGATTATGTTTGTCGTTGTTGGTGTGTCAACTCCCGATGACCGATGTCGAAAGTTGAAAGCCTAGAGTTGTGGTTGTGGCTTTCCTATTTTGGGGTACTGACCCATGATTGTCGACATCAGAAGTTGATAGTCTAGAGTGAAAAGTTGTGTTGTTAGTTTTGTTGTGCGACTCCCGACTGCCGATGTTGGCAAATTCATAATCGACATGGAAAACTTGAAATGGGTGCAGTGAGGTCTGGATCGACATTAGGAGGATCGAATATGGATTCAGGTTGTCAGATCTATCTTTTGGAGTGAATCCTCATCGTCGAATCTTGATAAGGTGTTGTTTAATGTTGTTTATTGTTGATTAATTAGTTTTAATCTGTGATAAAAGTTTTGATTAAGATTAATTAATTTTATGCTTCCACATTCTTTGAGTCAAGTGACTTGTGGTAATTATTTAACTTGATTTGGTTTGTTAAAGAAAATTTTGAGCTTGTTGTTTCTCTGTGAGTGTTTTGGCCCCCAATGGTTTTTGTGTGGTTGTGTAGCACAAGGGTTGCATTATAATCAGGTATCAAAGATAAGGTTTTGACACTTAGCCTCTCTGGTAATGTATCAAATGCATGTAGTGCTTGAAATTAGTTAAAAATATTTCATTTTTAATCATTGCATTCCTATGTTTCTAAGTTGGAATGTTGAATTTTGTTCATCGTGTTTTGTGAATTGAAATGTGAATTGTTAATATCACCTTGCTCATGTTAAAATATGAAGGTTAAAGTAAAAGTAAAGAATGTGAAGCTAGTGGAGATAAGTTGTTAGCTGGTTAAAATTGCTAATTGCAGTTATCTGGTCAAGTGTTAGTTGGTCATAACTTGTTGTTGATGTTTAATGAAGTTATATTATGGAGTTTATTGGCACGTAACTAATGCGACTACTTGTAATGATGTAGATATTTAAACTATAGGAGTAAAATTTTTAATGCAGTGAATTAAAGATATCTGGGGTCATTCAAAACATTCTTCATCATGTTTGGATTAAAGAATGTTGCACAACTAAAGGAATTGGAAAATTTCTCAAGCTTTAAGGAAGAAGGTATTAAAATATGCAAGTGGTGCTTGTGTATGGAAGAAGAGAAGTGAAGAAAAATATCAAAGCTAAAGGAGTATAATACTATGCAAGCCAAGGATGGGTTTCCTTTGGAAACTTGGACTGAGGATGTGTTTCCTTTGATTGAAGACTATCCAAGCCAAGGATGGGTTTCCTTTGGAAGCCTGGTTTGAGGATGTGTTTCCTCTCATTGAAAACTATGCAATCCAATGATGGCTTTCCTTTGGCAACTTGCATTGAGGATGTGTTTGCTCTAATTGCATATTGTGCAAGCCAAGGATGAGTTTCCTTTGGTTGATAGCATGAGATCGTGAGGTCTTGGACAAATTTCAGAAGTGAAGTGTTATAGCCAGATGGATGATGAGCTTTCAATTGAAAGTTGTTGTTGTTGTAAAATATAAATTAAACTAAAGAGAGATATGACTTGAAGATGATAGTTTATAGGAATCTCTCTTGTCCCACTAAAGAATCGTTGAAGTGAACGCTCTACATGTTGAGATGGAAGGTCAAAGAAAATAGGTGCAGCATGAAGAAGTTGATATTGAAGACTTAGTGTGAAAGATGCAATACAGAACAAAACATGCAAGCATTTGTACAAATGGAAGATATAATGTGGGAAGAGTACTCTCATGAGTTTGATGAATTTACCTTGTATTTAAGGTGAAAATTAATTTTCATGTGTTTTGAACAATGTAAAACCGAGGATTGTGTATATCTTAAAGGGGGGGTGTAATGTCATAGTTGAGACCTTGATAGTATCATGTAAATATTGATATGTATTGCCCTAGTGGTAGGACAAATGTGAATCTTTAACCTCATTAATATAAAATATAAAACTGGTTTTGGTGGTGGCACCGCACTGAAGAGGCAGGGGACTGGTAAATTCACCAAGGGAAAGTGAGGGGGGTTGTATAGCCTAGAAGGGGGCTAATTCATAACCATGTCAACCCTGAAAATATTATGAAGACTCTTTTTCAATTTTGTTAAGCTTAAACATTTGCTAAACCTTATTTTAACCCTAATCTATTTTTATTTTGCTAAGTGTGCTCAGTGGAGGATTATATGGGGGGGATGTTTTATGTCTTTGAGACATTTCTCTTGGGGAATGTTAGGATTATTAATCTTCCCTTATACAATTTTGTGATATGTATAAATCAGGAGTCATGTCTAAATCGGGAGTCCATCTAGTCTATTTTTAGTGACTAGCACCATTGGGTCCACTTGGCCTAATTGGGGCACATGTTTCAGTTACTAAAGTGTGGGGAACACTAGTTGAGGCCTACTTCCACTTATTACTCTTGCATGCATCAGTTTAGGAACCTCCTAGATCAAATCCTACAATTTAAGATCCACTGGGAGTGCTGATACCAACCAAGGTCAGTAGAGTTGAGTTGGTGACTAGTCAAGCTCAGTTAGGAGTTAGTTACATTCGGTTCTAGTCCTCTACATTAAGTTAGTGCTAGGTTTGCATGGATGCATGCTGGAGGGGCATATTTCTCAACTGCCATAGTCAGTTAGCCTTAGTCAACACTGAATTAGACACTTGATTTGTGTTTTAGAACTCCGATGAACTCCGATAATGATTTAGACAAGGTCAGTTAAATATTGAGTCTTTTGATAATGATTTAGACAAGGTCTTAGTTACCTACAGTCAAGTAGAGTCTAATCAATTCAAATTTACTCATGTAAATTTGAATTGCTTGTGGCTATTTATCCATTTTACTTCATTTTAATTATTATCTAATTACTCTTTGATTAATGAAAATCATTCACAGCTGCAAGCCATTTATGCACTGTTTCATTCTTCAATAACTGAGTAAATTGTGTGATCTATCTTGTGAGTTGTGTGTTTGTCCACAGATCTATGTGCTCAATTTAATATGGTATAAGATCCTTGGTGGACAAGGCACCTCTCCTCCTCAGATATCCAGCTGGATCATTTTTTTTGAGCAATTTGCTCCATTCCTACTCTGCACCAGAAGTAGAAGGTTTACCACTTAATACCCCAAGTTAAGGAATTGTTGATCAAGCTTGCTTGATAAATTATGTTGGGTGTGATGAAAACCTAAAATGTGCAGGTGACCTTATTTTGTCTGTTTGATTATGTGATTTACAAGTTATTAGTTATTCTCACTGCATTCGCTACAAGCAACTCTTTCTCTTCACTGCATTCACTACAAGTAGCTATTTCTCTTCACTGCATTCGCTACAACAACTAAATCTTCTTCAAAATGGCCTCTCCAATAGAGCCTCTCACTCCTTTCAATTACCACCAGTGGAAGGAGGACATGGAGATGCATATTCGCTCCAAATAGCTTTTCAGGATCATAATGGATACAAAGGCAGAGCTGGTTCTTTGACAACGAAAAATATTTCAATAGACTTGATGCAGCATATGGATGCTTTCGCCGCTCAATCTCTTAAGATCTTCTTTTCCATAACAAAGGATTGAAGACTCCCAAGGAGCTATGGGATAAGCTTACTTCATTGTTTGATAAGTAGGATGATCTAAGGATCTATCAGCTCAAGAATGAGGTGATCTCCCTTCATCCATCCAATTTTGAAACACTAAATGACTTCTTTACAAAATTCAAGAGCTTAGTGTTCGAATTGAAGCTGTGCATGGTTGAAAAAGAGGATTATCAACTTATTCTTTCCATCCTCTCAAGACTTGGTGCAGACTATTTAGTCTTTGTGTCAACATTTCATTCAGTGAGGATCACTACTCCAAACTGGAAGATTCCCACTCTTAACAGCTTCATTGAATTTCTCACTCATGAGTATGACAAGTTGATCCAAATGGGGATCATTCGATCTTCCAAAGATCAAGAACTAGTTTCAAGAGGAAGTAAGGTAGTGAATGATAAAGGAAAGAAAAGAGATGAGTCTCCTGTGAAGAAAGAGCAGTCAAAAGAGCCTTTAGGTTTGAAGAGAAGCAAGAAGAATGGAAACGAGAAGACCCTCTATTCCTACTGTGGAAGGGGCTTTCATCCAGATAGCTCCTGCATGAGAAGAAAAATTGATGAAATGACTCTTCTTCTAAAGAAACATAACATTACTGCACCTGCTAGCGTAAGGAAGGTGGAAGACATAGAAGATTGCTTCGAAAGAGGTCATGCATTAAAGGCCAGCTGCTCAATAGCACATGCCTTCCTCATTGATTCTGGAGCTTCCAATCATATGGTTGCATCCATAGAATCATTCTCCTCTTTACAGTCTTTTGATGGTCCTAGTATTTAGCTGGGAAATAACAGTAGAGTTCAAACCAAAGGGAAGGGCTCTATCAAGCTCAAACATGGAAGGTTCAAAGATGTGCTCTATGTTCCCTCCCTATCTTCAAACCTGTTATCTATATACCAGATGACTCATACTGGCTCTCCAAAGCGAGTGATATTTGGTCCTGACTCAATGGAGATCACAAATATCTTTATTGGAAACATCATAGCGAAGGGTGTTGCAAATCATGCCTCCAAGGCATATGAGTTCTCACACTTCATGCCATTTTTAGAACCAGTGCACTCTCAGTAGCCACTTGCAAGGGAAGGTAAAATCATTTCATCTACTTCTTTTGCTGCCTCCATAAGTATTGTAGATCCAATTGTATTAGTTTATGAGATTGAGATTCAAGGATATTCAGTTCTAGATCCAGTTGCTACTTCCAAATTGGAAGCTAGGAAGATGACTGGAAACCCATCTGACACTCAGAAGGGAAAGACCCTTGCGCTATGTCATGCAATATTACCTCCTTCAAAGAGATGAAATAGACTCCCTGTAAGATTCTACATGGTAAGGGATCGGTCTCACTACATTCAAAAGATTAGAGTTGATCATACACCTCTTCATCTAGCAAGAGACAAAGGTTACATTCCTCCTTCCTTCAATCATCATTTTGGGAAAAGAAGGAGAAGTCTACATGCCAGGCCCCAGGATACATGTGCACAGAACATCATGCATGCTGCTCTGCTACATCACAGAGACTGCAGCAACACATTTTCAAGTTTTTCAAACTTGAATCCTGATTCTATCTGCTTCGTTAGAGGGGGGGGGGGGGTTTTTTTCCCTTGGGGTTTTTTCCCCAGCTCCTTGTATTGAGCAGTTACTTTACTTTACTTGATGTAATGGGTGACCTATGGTATTAGTTACCAGGGCCCACAAATTGTCCAAGTTAGCATTCAGGGGGGTGTTAGGATTATTAATCCTCCCTTGTCCAATTTGTTCATATGTCTAAATCAAGAGTCATTTCTAAATCAGGAGTCCATTTAGTCTATTTTTAGTCACTAGCACCATTGGGTCCACTTGGCATAATTGGGGCACATGTTTTAGTTACTAAAGTGTGGGGAACACTAATTGAGGCCTACTTCCACTAATTGCACTTCTATGCATAAGTTTAGGAGCCTCCTAGATCAATTCCTACAATTTAGGAGCCACCAGGAGTGCCAATACTAGCCAAGGTTAGTTGAGTTGAGTTGGTGACTAGTCAAGCTGAGTTAGGATTCAGTTACATTCAGTTCTATTCCTCTACATTCAGTTAGCGCTGGGTTTGCATGGTTTCATGCAGGAGGGGCACATTTATAACCTACCACAGTCAGTTAGTCTTAGTCAACACTAAATTAGACACTTGAGTTGTGTTTTAGAACTCCGATGAACTCGATAATGATTTAGACAAGGTCAGTTAACTGCTGAGTCCTTCGATAATGATTTAGACAAGGTCTTAGTTACCTACAATCAAGTAGAGTCTAATCAATTCGAATTTCCTCATGTGGATTCGAATTGCTTGTGGCTATTTAGCCATTGTACTTCATTGTAATTATTGTCTAATTACTCTTTGATTAATGAAAAGCATTCACAACTGCAAGCCATTTTTGCATTGTTTTAGTCTTCAATAACTGAGTAAATTGTGTGATCTATCTTGTGAGTTGTGTGTTTGTCCACATACCTATGTGCTCAATTTAACAGGGAAGATTGATAGTAATTTTGTCCTAAGTTAAGGTTGAAAACGAGGATTTCAAGAAGAAATAAATTGTGTGTGAGATAAAAGGGTTCATCATGATGGAGACTGGAGATGGTTTCGTCATGTGGATGGTATGGAGAGAAAAATGGGCATAGCAGAACACTGAGGGTGGGGGGCGCAACATGGGAAGGTAGTTGGGGATGAGTGCTGAGTTGAATGAGCCTATTTGAACTAGAAGATTTTGTTGAATATTGTAACTTCAAAGGATATTCTAAAAGTATTTTACTGATGTAACCCAAGGGAGATGTTATTATTCCTTTGACGAGGCGTTAGTATTGTATTTGGTCATCATAGAGTCATGACGTAAATCCTACATTGTAATTTAGGTCATTAGTACCCTAATGAATAATATAATATATTGCTTTGACTCTTCCTAGGTGAAGTTGGCCCAAATAGTTTAGTGGGGCCGACTTGTTTAGGGTAAAAGTCAGTTGGCTCAATGTGTATAAATAAAGGAGTTGTGATTCTTATTTGAACACAGACTCACTCAATTGGGTAGTGCATAGGAGAGAGAGAGTGAGAGAGAATAGAAGAAGGATAATACATGTTTTTATGGTTATATCTTATACATCTTATACATAGGAAGTTTTGTTGGGTTTTCTTCCCCTTGAGGGTTTCCTAGGATAAATATTGTGTCTATCTTGTGATTGTGTTTCTATCAGTGATTCTGGATATGCTGCTGCTATGATTTTGAATTAAACACCAATGAATCTAGTCTAGCATATGAAATCTTAACATATTCTGCTACATACATGAAACCCTAAACTACGTGGCCAAAGTTGTACCACTGAAACACTTCAATCATTCTTTCCTTAACTATCGAGTTGTGTCCAATTGAATGGTGAACTATGCATGAACTCCTCTAGTATAGTTCCTAGGTGTTGAGTAAGAAATGATGAGTTTCATTGTGGTGCCATTGAAAGGAGACCAGAGTGGGAAATTGTGTGGTTTGGCATGGAATTAGCTATAGCCAGCTTCACGGATGCCAATAGACTTGTTTAAAACCCCTGTGTTTGGGAGTAAGGACAATTGATTTTTCTTGAGTGTGAACGAGTTATAGATCCTTGTGTTTGGTAGGTGTAGCATAATGATATTTCTAGGGTTGAAAATAGATTCTTATTCCATGTGTTGGGAGTGGTAGAATGTTATTTTCTAAGTTGGAAATACTTTCTGGATTCCTGTGTTTGGAATGGTAGCCCGAGATATTTCCTAAGCTATAAACATATTGGGGTGGAGGGTGAGGTCCTCTGGTTAATTTACAAGTCCCAGGTCGGGGGTGGTCCTTGGGAGATGAAATAATATAGGCTGGGAAGAAACCTATGGTTGGGTGGAGTGTGGCAACCACAAAGTCAGTTGCTCATTGTGTAAAAAATCAGATAAGCATTCATGGTTTAATAGAAATTAATAATTTGTCTCAATGTGAATGTCAAATGTAATTCATGTATGCTTGTTAGTATATTGAATGTCTTAGAAACATGAAATAATCATAAATTAATGCATGAGTTTAAGTTTTTACTATGTTTCATTTTCAGCACCTTAGTAGATGCTTTCTGGATTAAAAGATTGTTGAAGTATTGGAAGAAGTTATGCTTGCTTTAAAGGATTTTAAATGCTTTGTTTATGAGTTGTTTGTTGATTAAAGAATTATTAAATGGACTATATGGTTGTAACATGAATTTTTTTATCCAATTGATGTTATCTGGTTTAAAGGAAACAAGACACCTTATGTCTTCTTGATGGTTTGTAAACCTTTGATGGTTGCAGTTTTCCCTTTTACTTTGTTATTTGCTCTCTGTTATTAGTAAACTATTGAAGGAATTACAATGGGTGGTTAATGAATTCTACTAAGCAATTGGATTTAGAATGATAATCAATTGTTAAATACTATTGTTCATTCCAGGATGATTATGTTGGACATTTACCACCTTACACACTCATTTTGGTCAATTTCGCCTAGTTAAACCACCATCCTAAGTATTATTGAATTAATTGACATAAGAGGAGTACTAGATGACATCATCTAGATCACACCCACACATACCTTCAGTCAAGGAGGCTAACTTAGCCTTCTCCTACATTTGGGGAAGCTAACTGGAGCATTATGGGGGTGATCTGAATGTCATTAATGCCCCATATTGCTAACTTATGGTTACAATAAGTTAAACAGAGCAGTGAAGGCACCCTCCATCATTAAATTGATTATTTAATGAACTGGAGTCAACATGGGTGCCTCCAACCACTTCTGATGTTCAATTACACTTTAGTTAACCTCATCGGGGTTCATTGGAGTCATTGATGTGCTACCACTTCTTGGTTGGTTTGCCATGACATGTGTCTGACCTACTTTCAGTTAGACTCAGTCACTTATTGCACTCCGACTTTAGTTAGGGATCAGTTGAGTCAATTAGGGTTTTGATCAGTGGTTAACTTGAGTGTTAACTGTGGCTTACATTCAGTTAAGCTAGACTCACTCATTCAATTTGAATGACCTCCTTAGGAATTTGAATTACTTTTTCATTCATGCTTGCAGCATGATCTTGAATTGTATTACTCATTCTTTGTGTGAATATACAGAGCGACTACTCATTTTGTAGCACAATTACACCATTTTCATGACTTATTGTTATTAATATTTGATGAGACTTGTGTTTAGTCCCTAGATTATTGTGACAGATTAATATGGTATCCGAGCTGACGGCGGGATGAAGCTCATATCTCTCAAAAACAAGGTTTTTGACAGACCTTGCATGAAAATTGAGCAGCAGCTCAAAAATCCAACAATGCACCAGAAGCCAATGCTTACCACTTAATACCCTAAGTAAAGAACTCATTGATCAAGCTTGCTTGATTGACTATGCTTGGTGTGATGAAAGCCTAAAATGTGTAGGCTGTCCAACCTTACATTGCCCCTTTTGTTGTGATATTCAGGTTTTTGACAGGTAAAAGCATTCGCTCCATCAGATTTAGATGGCTTCTTCAGTAGATCTTTTGACTTCGTTCAATTTCCACTCATGGAAAGGAGACGTGTAGATCCAGTTGCATTCCATAGGACTCTATAGGGTCACCATGGACACTAAAGAAGATCCTGGTTCTACAATAGACAAATCTAGATTCTTGAACAAGAAGGATGAAGCATTTAGATTCTTGCGCCTCTCTATTTCCTGGGATCTTCTTTTCCATCTTTTGGGATTGAAGACTCCAAAGTAAATTTGGGACAAATTGGAAACCCTGTATGGAAAGCAAGATGATTTGAGATTTTACCAGCTCAAAAAATGAATTGATGTCTCTCTAGCCTTCCAATTTCGAGACGTTGAATGACTTTTTCACAAAGTTCAAGCACATTGTCTTACTGTTGAAGCAATGCAAAGTGGAGAAGGAGGATGATCAGCTCATTCTCACCATACTCTCCAAGCTTGGAGCTGATTATTCAGTTTTTGTCTCTACATTCCGTGCAGGGAAGCTCACAACCCTTGGATGGAAGATGCCTACACTCAATGCTTTCATTGAGTCCCTAACAAGTGAACATGATAAGCTTGTCCATATGGGGATCATCAGATCCTCCTGTGATCAAGCCCTACATGTCTCAGGGCCCAAAGATCTAAAGCATAAAGGAAAGCAACAGAAGAACCCAAAAACTAAATTTGAAGCTCCTAAGCCTAAAGTGGAAAACCAACAGCATGATGAGTCTTTCGGCTCAAAGAAGAACAAAGGGGAAGGGCATCATGGAAAGGAAAAAGTCAAGTGTTCAGACTATGGGAAGGGCTTCCACCTTGAACATGCCTACATGAAGAAGACGCTTGATGAAGCTACCTCTCTCCTTGAGAGAAATCACATCAATCTTTCGGAAATATTTCAGAGGAGAGATCAGCAAGATCAGGAACCACAACATGAAAAAGGTCATGCCCTCATGGCAAGCACTTCAAAGTCCAAAGCACTCTTGATTGATTCTGGAGATTTGAACCACATGATGGCTGAAAGAGACTCATTTTCATCCTTCGAGACTGACAAATCCATCCCCATCCACATGGGAGATGACTCCAACATCATTTCAGAAGGACAAGGTACGGTTGATCTTGAGAATGGCTATTTTTCAAATGTTTTGTATGTACCGTCTCTGGCATCAAATATCCTTAGTGTCTATTAGATGACACATACAGGAGTGCCTAAGAGAGTATCTTTCATCCCGAATGATGTTGAGATAATGGAACTTGTATCCGGAAAAATCATTGCTAAAGGCCTTGCAAACCATCATGCAAAAGCCTATGAGTTCTCCCACTTTGTGGCAGATGCAAAGCCCACCGCACTGCTAACTCATGGAAATGAAGTTAATAGGATGTGGCATGAAAGATTTGGCCATATAAATTTCAAATATTTGCAGCAATTACAAAAAAAATCCATGGTTGAATGCCTCCCGGTCATCAAGGCAACCACTGGAATTTGCAAGGGCTGTGTGGTTGGAAAACACCCTGAGCACAAGTATGATTGGGGGAAGGCAAACCGAGCTACATGCATATTGGGGCTGATACATTCTGATATCAGTGGTCTGATGCCTATCACATCCATGAATGGATCAAGGTATATTCTGACTTTTATTGATGGTTTTTCAAGGTACACATGGGTTGTATTTCTCAAAAAGAAGTCTGAAGTATGTGAAAAATTCACTAAACTGAAGGCCTTGATCAAGAATGCTTTTTGGGATTAAGATCAAGATATTGAGATTTGATAATGGTGAGGAGCATGTCAGTAATGAGTTGCTGCACATATGTTCCCAAAGTTGTATTCAGGTCCAGCATTCAATTCCCTACACTCCCCAGCAGAACGGTGTAGTGGAAAGGAAGAATCGGTCTCTCAAGGAGATGACCACCTGTATGTTGGAATCAAAGAAGTTGGCTGCAAATTTGTGGGATGAAGCCATGCATGCTGCAGCATACATTTATAACAGATTTCCACACTCATCCATGAAAGGGAAGACCCCTTTCAAAGCATACTTTGGACACAAGCCGGATGTGTCGAACCTGTGGGTGTTTGGGTCCACTGCATGGGCCCGAATTCCACTTGATAAAAGAAGGGCTTTGCAACTGCAAAGCATAGAATGTCTGTTTATTGGGTATCCTAATGAATCAAAAGGTTTCAAGCTGTTGGATGCCAAAACAAAATAGATCATCATCGAGAGAAGTGTCAAGTTCGATGAGCCTCTTCAGGAGGTGGAACTAGTGAAGAAGAAAACTGCTGAATTTTCTTCCTATTCTACTGAATATTTGGATGATGAAATTGGGGGTGATGACCTTGATTTGGATCCTCTGATTTCTAATATCAGTGTGCAACAAACATCAGATGCTGAATCAGAACCTGAAGTACAAAATCATCTTCCCACATGGGCTCAACAGACACTCTCCTCCATAGGGGATATACATGAAGCATCCCGAGGGCTACATCTTTGATCCATATTTGGTTTGCAAGCTAAAGAAGTCAATATATGGGTTAAAACATGCCCCAAGAGAGTGGTATTCCAAGATGGATGCCTTCCTTCTCTCGCAAAACTTCCAAAGGTGTAGATCAAATCCAAATGTATATATACAACAGTCTGATAGTCATTTGATTATTATTGTTTTATATGTTGATGACTTACTGATCACAGGTAGCACAGTTGCTTCTATTTCAGCCATCAAAACTGCTCTCCACAATGCTTTTGAAATGAGCAATTTGGGGCTCTTAAAACAATTTTTGGGGCTCAAAATTGAGAAAAATTCTGATGGCATAATGGTCACTCAGTCCAAATACATATCAGACCTGTTAGTCAAGTTTAACATGGCTGAATGTAGGCCTGCACTATTCCCTTTCCTTTCAGGGATCAGCCTTGAAGAAGGAAAAAGCACACCTCCCATGGACTGCACTATCTATCGACAGCTGATTGGTAGCTTGTTGTACTTGACACATTCTCGTCCTGATATCTGTTATGTTGCGAATACTATATCAATATACATGCAGCAGCCTCATGATATTCATTGGAAGGCAGCCAAGAGGATCCTCCAGTATATTCAGGGAACCAGGACCTACGGCATTCACTATACTGTAGACTCTAAGCTAGAGCTGGTTGGATACATAGATTCGGATTGGGTGGGTGATTCTATTGATCGAAAGTATACTTTTGGATATGTATTCATGTTTGGTGGTGGCCCCATTCGTTGGTCTAGCAAAAAGCAGGCTGCCATAGCATTAACTTCAGCAGAGGCCGAGTATCGAGGAGTAGTGAATGCTTGCATCCAAGTAGTTTGGTTGTAAGGAATTCTTTCAGAGTTTGATCTTAGTAGTACTTTTTACACTATCCTCTTTTGTGACAATCAAAGTGTGATTAAGATATCCACATATCTAGTTACAAGGTAGAGGACCAAGCATGTAGAGATCCACATGCACTATATCAGGGAGCTAGTGCATGGAAGGACCATCAATCTGCAATACTGCCCGACTGATGAGCAGATTGCAAACATCTTCACCAAGAGATTTTCAAAAAAGAAGTTCACTTACCTCCATTCACTATTGGGGGTGAGTCCATCAGGGTGATCAGACTACTTTCAGTGTTCAGCTTGAGGGGGGGTTGTTCCCACTGGGTTTTCCCTCTTTTCCTCACTTAGTTTGTTTTTGAGCATTCTTTCAGTTTCAACATTGTACAGGGTAACCTATGGCCTTAGTTTCTAGGGCCCTAGCATTTTTATGCATTTTATGTTTTCTAACTCCTCCTGAGTATAGCTTAGGGGGTGTTGGAGACAATTACCTCCTTACACACTCATTTTGGTCAATTGGCCTAGTTAAACCATTATCCTAAGTATTATTTACTTAATTGACATCAGAGGAGCACTAGATGACATTAGCTAGATCACACCCATGCCTACCTTCAGTCAAGGAGGCTAACTTAGCCTTCTCCTACATTTTTGGAGGCTAACTGGAGCACTCCAGGGGTGATCTGAGTGTCATTAATGCCCCATATTGATAACTGATGGTTACAATCAATTAAACAGAGCAGTGAAGGTGCCCTCCATCATTAAATTGATTATTTAATGAACTGGAGTCAACAGGGGCACCTCCAACCACTTCTGATGTTCAGTTACACTTCAGTTAACATCATCGGGGTTCATTGGAGTCATTGATGCGCTACCACTTGTTGGTTGGTTTGATGTGACATGTGTTTGACCTACTTTCAGTTAGAATCAGTCATTTATTGCACTCTGAATTTAGTTTGGGCTCAGTTGAGTCAATTACAGTTTTGATTAGTGGTTAACTTGAGTGTTGACTGTGGCTTACATTCAGTTAAGCTAGACTCACTCATTCAATTCGAATGACCTCCTTAGGAATTCGAATTGCTTTGTCATTCATGCTTGCAGCATGATCTTGAATTGTATTACTCATTCTTTGTGTGAATATATAGAGTGGCTACTCATTTTGTAGCACAATTACACCATTTTCATGAATTATTGTTATTAACCTTTGATTAGACTTGTGTTTAGTCCCTAGAGTACTGTGATAGATTAATAGATTATAGATATCTATTTATGAGGTGTTGTGTTAATTTTTGAATAATTCTTTGTTTATGAGGTGTTGTTGTTTCAAGATTTATTAGTTTTGGGTTTGATGGCTGAAGTATGCCATTGTTTACACTATATTGTTAAGCTAAATGGTAAAGGGGCATAGTGCTTAAGTTTTGGTTAAGGTTTGCACAGCCTTGAAGTGCTTAGTTTAGAATTATTTGTTTATGAGTTGATTAAATAATGGTTAGTTATGCCCTGAATGAAATTACCAAACTATTGTAGTCAATGTTAAGGATTTATGAGGGTTGTTGCTTATCTTGTTCTTCATGCATGTTAGCTCATTCTCAGTTTGAATCCAAATGGTTAAGAAGTTTAAAGAAATCCTCTGTGTAAAATGTTCCAATTCATGAGGTTAAAATTGAGTAAAGAACAAGTAAATCCTTTGGTTTGTTCCTTGTTGCATGATGAATATTGATGTATAAATGATATTAATAACTCTTTTGTATGGAATAAAGAGAATGAATAATAAATATGTTAAGTTATTTTATTTTTATTTCCTTAGTAGTTTGTTGTAAATTGGTTATGTGTTTCTTTGGAAGATCAGAGTGATCATGATCATCGATCACCATTTTGATGTGATTGTGACCATTGATTATGATGTTGCTGATTCCTAAATTCTGACATGATGACGTCAGAAATCAAAATTCGGGGTAACCATTACTATGTTTGTAAGGTCGGTGCCAAATTCCAACTACCAACGTCAGAAGTCAAAGGTTGGGTGAGTTGATTGTGTTTGCCGTTGTTGGCATGTCGACTCTTGACGGTCGATGTCGATAGTCGAAATCCAAGATTTGTGGTTGTGGTTTTCCATCTTTGGGATTTCGACCCCCGACTGTTAACGTTAGAAGTCGATAGTCAGGAGGGAAAGGTTGTGATGCTGGTTTTGTTGTCCAGATTCCTGACTATCGATGTCAGAAAAGTTGGAATCGACATGGAAAACTTGAAATGGGTACGACGAGGTGTGAATCGAGAGGAGGAGGATCAAAGATGGATTTAGTGTTGATTTTAAAACACCAGGAGTCATTCTCTGGACTTGTGAGTAATATCAAGTTAGACTTGTGAGTTATATCAAGTCCTATGTATCCTCTTATGATTGAGGTGGTGATGTTGTATTGTAAAGCTTGTGAGTAATATCAAGTTGATTCTTGTGAGTAATATCAAGACTAGAATTGTGAGTAATATCAAGTCAAGTATTCTCTTACGAACTACCCTATGAGAATGGATCTCCAATTGAGGGGTCATTAGTTCCTACTAACATATGTTGATAGAAGGAAAGACAACTTGTTGGATAACTGTATGAATTCAACTGAAAGCAACATGTAAGAGTCTATAAAAGGAGGAACCCAAGTTGTATGCAGGTTACACTCTCTGGTCATTTTACATCCTGGAGAATTAGCTCCTAGTCAGTTGGCTTTGGGCCATGAGTTAGCTTCTATAAGTTGTATTGTTTGTTAGTGTGTTGAGTAGTGGAGAGGAGTCAAAGACATTGAAACTAAGTGCGAAGGATTATAGAAGAGACTGGCAATCCAGGATGTGTGTGGATTGACAGTAGAGTGTAGAAGAGATTGAGTCAATCCAGGTTGTCTACGGATTGAAAGTAGAGTCGTAGAGGATATTCAGTTGATCCAAGATGTCTGTGGATCATAAATAGAGTCCAGTAGAGAAAGAATAGTGACAGAAGACTAGAGACCATGAGAGGAGGAAGAAGTATGTATATATAAGAAAGGAAGATCTAGAACAGATTCTATAGCTTCGTGCATAGATGAAAGGGTGCCATATATTTCTCATGCCAGATGAAGAGAACCCTTGTGGTTTTTCTCGGATGAGTTTCCATGTTAGATACTATATCAAATGTGTGAATAATGAATGTGCTTGAGTTTCATATATATGTTACTGTGGATATGTGTTTATGTATTTTCTTATGAATGAGTTACATGTATATGTCGCACTGTTATCGTTGTATGTATCTATGTTGCACCGGCTTTTTTGCTATAATACTTGACGAAGGACAAGTTGTATCACAACTTAAATGTGTGTAATAAGTATAAAGACCCCACCCATCATCCTCTGTTAAGCACCTTGGTAGAAAACCAAGGGACAAGAAATCTCCCACTCAACTGCAAAACCCTAGTTCTAATAGCTACCCATAGAAAGATATCTCGATTGTGACTGCATCTGCTTCACAGGTGCTGTTGACTGAGCCTTTCTCTATAATGTTGATATCTTAGGATTTGTTGCATGCAAAGGAGGCACTGAACGTGGTTCAAAGAGAGTTCAATGCTAACAAATGGTTAAGTTGTCATGACCGTGAATCATTTTGGTAAGTGATATGTTGTGGCATTTGTCGAAGGCTGAAATCCAAGACAGAGTGGATTTCAAAGCATTAGAGTTTTCACAAGAAGAGAGTAAAGGATATCGGCTGAATCCAATAGAGTGGTTGGGTCGATATCTGTACACGAATATTTATGAGATTTTATTTTCTAAATTTTCTTTTGTGTTGCATGAGTGGTGGTCGAAGTTGGCAACCCAACAAAGAAATTTTCAAGGAGGAGAACCGACAGAATGGAATCCACAGTTGATTCAATGACTGAAAAGTGTGAGAAACCATGTGTTAAGGGCTGTTGTTTTTTGCATGGATAGGATTTTGAAAGGATATATTAGAGAGTTTGTTGTCGACACAATAACCTCATATAGTGAGGCGAAGAGAAAATTTTTCCAAGGACCCTGCAAAAGATATTTGTCATCCTTGAAAACTTGGATAAAGCTTCTTGTATGTGAAAAAAGGAATCTTACGAATGTGACAATTGAGAAATGTGCACTCAAGGGTGGATATGTCACATCAGAACTATGTGAAAAATGGCGCAAACTAATTTTAGATGTTCCCTAGAGATAGCAGAACTGAACTAGTGGTTGGTTATTTAAGAAGTGGAAGAATATTTAGTTAAGGAAAGAGAGGAAATATTGTCAGAAGAAGAGGAAGTTGCAGTACAACTAGAAGAGAAGTATACGATCTTGAGTTGCATGTGGATGAAGGATATTGCGATGAAGAAGAAGTGTATCATCCAATATCTGAAGGAGAAGAAGAATAAGAAGAATCAACATAAACTCCAACACCATAACATGAGTATGGTACACCTATAACACCACACACATCACCGAAGATAATATCTAAAAACTCGTCTCCAAGAAGAGTTGTTAATACTAGTAATACTAATGCTGTGAATAGTGGAGAAGGGAGTCTGACTAATAAAAAAAAATTCCCAATGTATCAGGAGCCAACATAATGGATGGAATAGACATTAAGTTGCTGATATTTAATGGAAATGGTTGGAAGACATAGAGAAACATTGATTTCTCTATGAAGCCATATGGATTGTGTGACAAATCCAAGATGAATACATAGAGAAAGAACATATGGTCACGACTATATGAGGCCATGCTCTAGACTGTTACATGAAGTTTCCTATAGTGTTAGTAGGATTTGCATAGAAAACACTCGACCATATTCAATTTGAAATGATAAACAAGTTCAGAAAGTCGAAATACGAGTCGCAATGCATTACAGAGATTAAACAAATCAAGTAGTTACGTGCAGAGTCTGTCTGGGACTTTGACTAGAGATTTAAGACATTAATGGCTAAAGTAAGCTTCCATATGTTGAGCGTACAACATAAGAAATGGTTCATTTCCATGTTGTTTCCACACATCTGAGTTCCATCGATGCAGTAGAAGATTGTGTCGTAGACAGAAGATCTGGAAATAGAAATGAAGCTAGAATCCTCACTGATTGGAGAAACCAGTGCAGGAATGATGCAGATTCAGTCGCAACTGGCTAACTTTATGGTACAACTCCAAGACATCAAATAAGGTAGATAGGTTCAAGAAGAGCTATGGTGTACAATATGTAAAACAAAAGACACCATAAATATAATTGTCCAACACTCATGAACTATGTCGTAGCAGGAGCACCAAACTTGATAAACACCCAAGGGATGCCTTGGTGTAGAATATGTCAAACTAGAGGCCATCAGTTGAAAGAATGTTTGTATTTACATAAGATTGTAAGTACACTAGCTAGTTTCTATTGTAAATTTTGTAAATATTTAGGACACGATGAGAAATATTGCAAAGCATTTCAGATGCTGCAAGAGAATGTGATGGATACCTACTTGATGAAGAATGATGATCAGATGCAAGCTGAATGAGTGCAAGATCAATACTCGTCTACTCAATATCCGCCAACACAATTTCAACAACCACAATATATTTAGTCACAATATCAACAAAATCAGTATCTTCTACAGCAACACTACCCTCAACCTAGGGGGGTGGAAATTTTCGATGTCGAGGACGACAACAAAAGGGAGGAGGAGAATTTGGTCAAGGAAGAGGCCAAGTCATATGTTATAACTATGGAAAACAAGGACACTTTTCTCGATATTGTGCAAATACTGTGAAGACCTATTCGTATTGTAAATCATTTGATCATATTATCAAACAGTGTCCACAATTGATTGCGAAGTGGTAGGATCAAACTGTGGGAAATATCAACCCTGTGTAGAATCCCAATCCAAATCCTAACTAGAACATACAGATGATTTATGTCGAGCCAAGGGAAGCAAACTGTGTTGTCGTCACAAGGGGAGGTGTTGTGACTAGAGTAGACCAGGACGCACAACATGGAAAACCGCAGGTGTGACCGACGGCACAAAAGAAAGTATCATTCGACGTCCATAAATAAAATAAAGTATTCTTCGATGTCTGATTGGAATTTTTCGACACAAATCAAGAATCGACATCTAGACAAGTAAGAGAGCTGCCCGAAAGGTTTGATCAAATACTACGGAAGTTACAGATGAAAAGGTTAGTAAGCTCAAAGAATTTTTCAAAATTTTCTTAGCACTAATCCATGATAAAGATGTTGTCACTGAATTGACAACGCTCATAGAAGAGACTCTAGAAGAGTTGCGACCCAACAGAAGAGTTAACAATGTCGAGAAAATATTAAAAATTGGTTGCGAGTTGCGATTGACTGCGTAGATAGGAGACTATGACATGGATTATATCATTTTAGATCTGGGCTCTAATGTCGATATATTGACAAGACAGACATGGGAAATCATGAACAATCCACGACTAGATTTGTCTCCCATTCAATTAAGGCTAGCGAATCAGTCAAAGGTTCTACCCATTGGTCGACTGACTCAAGTACCTCTTGAGGTAGAAGGTTTGAGAACATATGCAGATTTTGAAGTGATCGACATTGTCGATGATAAAACCCCGTATCATGCAATTTTGGAGATCAATTGGGAAATAGACAACCAAAACATCATAAATTTCAAGCGAAGAATATTGTCATTTGAAGATTCATAGATAAGAGTGGTCGTGACAATTGGTCCGCTAAAAGGACAGAGATATGTTGAACCAATAAACAATGAAGGACGAGGTGATTACCTGGATCATATATATAACATAATGTCCTCTCGATATGACTATATAAATCCAATAGTTGATGGAAAGTTGAGTCAAAGGAGTGTTAGGTCCCGTGCATCTGATTCCGTTGAAGCATTAGAAAATTGGGAGAATTGAATGCATGAAGTTTCCATGAGAATATGGGCAAGAATTAGAAGATCTATGTGATGGGTAGGAGTTGAGGCAAGTGAGCTACCTATTGATGTATATTCGAAATGTATTCACATGTATACTTCATATATTGTATTTCATTGGTGCCCGATGTTCCTATCGAGAGAATCATTAATATAATCAAGTCATGTAAAGTCATAGAGGTTAACCCTCCTTGTTGATTGGGGGCAAAGTCCCCATAGTTGTGGGGCACTAGGGTTCTTAGACTCTCCTAGAGAAGTCGACCTTGGTATGTAATTGTCAAGTAGGAAACTAGTATAAATAGAGAGTGAGCCTCTCTATTTTTCACACACACTCACCTAGTTATAGCGGATAGGTGAGAGAAGAGGAGCTCACACAAGTGAGAGAGATAACAGTTGTTGGAGATCATCTTTCTATCTTTGGGTTTTACTGCTTCCATTGGTGCTCATTATATCTTTGAGGAAGTTGTGGGGTTTTCTCCATTATGGTTTCCCCAAGGAAAATCTTTGTGTCTATTGTCTCTTGTGATTGATTGTTGTGCATGTTATTCTCTTAGATAAGATCCTAAGATCATATTGCTTAAATGATAAAAATCTAGCATGGTATCAGAGCTAACCTAAGAAGAAGACACTGTATAGCTGCAGAAGCTAGGCCTTCTTACTTTTTGGGTCTCTCTCCACATATCATCAACAAAAGGAGGCTAGGATAACTCTCCATTATCTTTCTATCAAAGTAGAATTTGATTCTGGGCATTTTCAGTCACTGCTTCGGGAAATTAGGGATTTTCATAGAAGAGAAATTTTTGAGTGAGCCTATCATAGGATTTATCTACTCCTCAAAATTGAAATTTAGAGACCAATATCGAAATTTTTTTTGGGTAAAACTTCAGGAAAGTCAAACCCTAATTTGACCCTGGACCAGAAAACCCTAAAATACTAAACTAGTAGTTTTGGTACATTCTCTCTACCTCGATATTGGAGAAGTATCAGAAGCCAAAATGTTTACACGCCAAAGAAAATTTTGTGTTGAACATTTTTTAAAAATTTCAGCCTTAGATTCGCTATATTCTAGGAGTTATGATTCGTCCAAATTGGGGTTCCAACCTCTCCCCAGATTCATCCCTAAATTAGACACTGTGGGAGAATTGCTATATCTCTAGCTGCAAAGGTCCAAATGAAATTTTGTAAGTTGTTCTAGATAGGGCATAGACTATGATTTATGTGGTAAAATTTTCATACCCCGAAGGTGAAACGGTAACACGTGGAAGTCTGTACAAGTTCACTATACTTAACAGTACTGAAACAAGTCACCTTGGGAAAACTCTCATCAGTCCCAATTGCTGAAACCAATTCTGTTCAAACCTACTATGCTAGAAAGAGGACAGATGAGGCTACCTTAGTGCAAAGTTTTAGATACATAGGAGTAGTACTATTGGATATATTTTAGGAACAATATCAAACAATTCTACAGAAGAAATTCAAGAAAGCTAGGGCATCAAATATTTTGCAGTTCTGATCACAATTTTTGTAAAATGAATATTCTGCTCAGCTTGCCTTCAGGAGGCACATATTTCTATCCAATCAGATTAGAAAGATTCCAAGTTTTCAAAATTAGGGTTTCTCTAAAAAACCCTAGATCAGCCAGATCTGGAACGAGGACAGACACCTCAAATTGGTAAGATCTAATCTTTTGTTATTTACATTTGAGGTTCTCATTTCAAAATGACCTATCACACCGGCTTGATGACAAGCTTGGTGAAGATGAAAAATTTCGAGCATAGAAGTATAGGATTTCAGTGGTTCTTGAAGGAAATGAATTAGACACCTACATAAGTGGAGAGGTTTCGGTTCCAGAGGGAGATAAGGCTAAATCCTTACACAAGAATAACTTTGTCAAGGCCAAGAGGGTCACCTTATACCACAAGAGTCTTCCCTAAAGACACCTAAAGAGATTTTTGATTTATTGACCAAGCTATTTTGAAGGGAAGAATATAAATCGGAAGAAGTATAGGAACTCCGTGATCCTTGAAGAAATTGAATTAGATCAATATTTCAGTAAAGAATTTAGAAGAATAGAGGGAGATGAGGCTAAGGATAGAACCAAGAGAATCATTGTAGATCATATCATCCCTCATGTGTCATCCTTAATGACACCAAAAGGAAGTGTTCAATTCTATGATGAAGCAATCGAAGAAGAATAAGATACGGTTATAACCACCTTGAATGGCCTCCTAGGATCATGGGATTCATTCATTCAAGAAATGTGTGCCAGAAGGAAGTGATTACCTTTAGCAGACTCTAGGAAGAGTGCACACAAGAAGAAGATCGACTCATAATAGGAGAAGAGAAAATGGGAGCGACTGAAGATCAAGCTCCCACGATTCAAAGAAGATCCCTCAAGTGATGAGGAATATGAAGGACTCAATTGTGAAGAACCTCTTATCCATTTGGATAAGAAATGATGATGTCATGAATGAAGAAGATGATGAAGCAGAAGGCTCAAGAAGGAGTCTACCCATGAAACAAATAAAGATAAGTATTCAATTTTCATTTCATGATATTATTTTGTTATGCATTTGTTTATATTCAGTCAATATGTTATGCGCGATAGAATTTTTGCATTAATGACAGTATACTACTAATATGCATGTGGCTAAGTTGCCCAGGGTGCTATACAACTCTCCATTGCTACTTATCTATAATGAAACCTCTTTGCTGATGTATTGGATTAGTGCACAATCTCAATGATGTCATGGTAGAGATGGAAGGCATCTAGAAATTTTCTGTGAGATATGGATGAATGTTGTATTGGCTAAAATAGTTGCATGATTATATATTTATGCATAAGAATTTTCCATTGTGAATATGCCTTATGAAATGTTTCTAACCATACAACTAATGCATTTGACTTGTAGGAAATATCACCTACAATTTCCTACAAGAACAGAAGGATGAGACTTGTTCCGAAGAACAACTGACGACAATTGGAGAAATAATCCAAGATGAAGAATAGTATGATGATACTTTCAAAGAAAGAAAGAGGTCTTAGACACAATGCAGTTATGTGACACTATTGAGCGACATCATTGATGAAAAACCTTCCAGCTATGAACAAATAACCAAGAAGAAAGGGAAGGAGTGCACCCGTTCAAGAAGAATGATGTCTAGGATGCGGTATCGAGACCTGAAGGGAAGTCCATAGTATCTTCCATATGGATCTACAAGATCCAGCATGCAGTAGATGGCAACATCATGGGATACAAGGCAAGATTAGTAGTAGAGGAAGCTACTTGTCACTCCAGTACAGAATGTTTCAAACATAGAGTAGGAAAGGCAAAGGGAGAATGATGCTCTGCTTCAGAGGGAGTGATTGCAGAATATCCTGAGGTTCAACATGGTATGACAGGATGGAAAAATTACTGATGACTCTAGGATTTACTAAGAGTAAAGTGAATTCCAAGACTTACTTCAAGGTTGAAGGTAGAATACCAGTGATGCTCCTGTTATATGTCGATGACTTGTTCCTAAAAGAAAAGAGAAACTCATTAAAGTTGCAAGAGGAAGCTTGCTACCGAGTTCGAGATGAAGGACTTGGGTATGATGCACTACTTTCTAGGCATGGAGGTGTGGTAGAATGCAGATCGAATCTCCTTGGGACAAGGGAAGTTTGCATTAGAGATCCTGAAGAGGTTCGGGATGATGTACTGCAAGGTCATGACCAAACCTATGGCATCAAACCTGAAGTTATTGAGTGATGCTTCATCAAAGTCGGTTGATGCTACAATGTATCATCAAATGATTGGGCCCTTGATGTACTTGACAAATACGAGACCAGATATTTGCTTTATTGTGAACACATTGAGCCAGTTATTGACAGATCCGATACATGTTCACCTGATTCCTGCAAAGCATATTCTGAGGTACCTAAAGGGTACAGTTGATTATGGGCTCAAGTATGAGGTGAATCAAAAGATTAATCTGGAAGGTTATGTGGATTCAGATTGGGAAGGTAGTGCCATTGATAGGAATAGCACTTCATAATGATGCTTCAGTATGGGATCAGGTGTGATCTTTTGGTTTAACAGGAAGCAATCCTGCGTGGCACTGAATACAGCTGAAGCAGAGTATGTTGCAGCTTGTTCAGCTAGTTGTGAGGCAGTGTGGCTGAGGAAGCTACTATTTGATTTGTTTGATCTCCAGTTAGATTCTACTTATATATATTGTGACAACCAAAGTTGTGTGAATTGTTCTGAGAACCCAGTGTTCCATGAAAAGTCGAAGCATATCGAGATCAAATATCACCATATCAGGGATATGGTGCAGAGAGGAGCAGTGAAGCTCCAGTATGTTGCTACAGATGAGCAGATAGCTGATGTGTTGACCAAGCTAAGGGCCAGAGTGAAGTTTGAATACTTCAGGGAGAATCTTGGTGTTCTTCAGATCGAGATTCCTTCCAAGGGGAAGTGATGAGTCCGTGTGCCTTTCTGACATGGTGGTAGGATTGGTTCTTCCCATGGTCAGATGTAAGTGCAGAGCCTTTCTGACATGGATGCTGGATGTGTTCCTCCCATGGTCAAATGTAAGTGCAGAGCCTTTCTGACATGGATGTTGGATGTGTTCCTCCCATGGTCAGATATAAGTGTCAAGCATTTCTGACATGAATGCTGGATGTGTTCCTCCCATGGTTAGATGTAAGTGTTGAGTCTTTTTGACATGGTGGTAGGTTAGGCCTCCCATGGTTGGATGTAAGTGTTGAGCCTTTTCGACATGGTGGAAGGTCGGGCCTCCCATGGTCGGATGTAAGTGATGAGACTTTCTAACATGGTGGTAGGTTGGGCCTCCCATGGTCAGATGTAAGTGTATAGTATTTTTGACATGGTGGTAGGCTGGGGCTCCCATGGTCAGATGTGAGTGCTGGGCCTTTTTGACATAGATGTTGGATTTGTTCCTCCCATGGTCAGATATAAGTGATGGTAATGACTTTCTGACATGGATGCTGGATGTGTTCCTCCCATGGTCAAATATAAGTGTTGGGAGAGCCTTTCTAACATGGATGTTGGATGTGTTCCTCCCATGGTTAGATATAAGTGCTGAAGAAGATGAAGACCTACATGGAGGCTAGGCCTACAACTAGCATGAAAAAGGGTTGGCTCTATAGAACTTCCCGTGACAAGTAGAATTGAGAGATGGCAACATTTGATCAAGATAATGGGAGTAGTGATCTAGTGATGATCCAATAATGATATAGCTTTGATGATGATCTAGTGACGAAGACTTGTGCTGATGAATTGTGTCAAGATAATACCTTACTAGTTAAGAGGGAGTGTTGATGTATTTGTAACTTTGAAATATATTCACTTGTATATTTCATATATTGTATTTCATTGGTCCTCGATGTTCATAACAGGAGAATAATTAATGTAATCAAGTCATGTAAAGTCATAGAGGTTAACCCTCCTTGTTGATCGGGGGGAAAAGTCCCCATAGTTGTGGGGCACTAGGGTTATTAGACTCTCCTAGAAAAG
Organism: Pseudotsuga menziesii; assembly: GCA_001517045.1. Taxonomy (NCBI): domain Eukaryota; kingdom Viridiplantae; phylum Streptophyta; class Pinopsida; order Pinales; family Pinaceae; genus Pseudotsuga; species Pseudotsuga menziesii. The sequence goes on from LPNX011143784.1 coordinate 1,003,514, forward strand.
TCAGCCCTGGTAAGTAATTGTCGATTCAGAAACTAGTATATATAGAGAGTGAGCCTCTCTATTTGTCACACACACTCACCCAGCTATAGCGCATAGGTGAGAGAAGAGGAGCTCACACAAGTGAGAGAGAGAACAACTATTGGAGATCATCTTTTTGCCTTTGGGTTTTACTGCTGCCATTGGTGCTTATTCTATCTCTGAGGAAGTTGCAGGGTTTTCTCATTTATGGTTTCCTTGAGGAAAATCTTTGTGTCTATTGTCTCTTGTGATTGATTGTTGCGCATGTTATTATCTCAGATAAGATCCTAAGATCATATTTCTTAAATGATGAAAATCTAACACTACCCATATATGAAGGTTTGACTAACCTTGCATATCTTCTAACAAAATTTGAAGAAAAAGTTATAGAATTGTAGCGACTGTCTGTCTTGGACTTTGTGTTGAAAGCTATGCCTGCTAGATGGTGGGGTACACATTAACAATCTATATATGAATGGTCATAATGTTGAATATTTTTGGATATTTTATTTGGAGAATAGATTAGTTGTATTGGTCACAAGTATATCGGATTAACAAATCATGTCGAACATATTGAGCATTGTCGCATGACATGGCATGAATACCCACGACAAGAATGGGTTCATCACTTCATACATACATTGGACATGCTACCAAGGAATTGCTATACATCTATTGAACTGTGGCGAGGAACTCTTGAGTGTGAAGAAACAACCACTATTTTCACACATACCTTCAAGTTCACATAAGCTAATCCAACAATCGATTTTGAACTGCAAGAAATGAAAGAGAAGATATTTAAGGAAATCCATGTCGCAACAACAAATTTCCATCAATGCAGCATGAAAATCCACCATTGGATGGAGTGCTACAATGTGACAGGAGAACCTGATGATGAAGACCCACTCGACATAAACATACCCGAGTCAGAAGGTATGCGCGCAGTGGAGGGATTTTCTATTTCTAGTGACCAATTCCTAAGTCCACTCAAAATCAAGAAAGTTAATATTGGCTCGCCTGACAATCCAAAGTCCCCAAATATTGGAGATTGTTGGGATGAAGAGACTGTAGGAAAGATCACTGATTTATTGGATGAGTTTCAGGATCTATTCCCTACTATATTTTTAGAGATGAAGGGAATAGTTGAGGACCTCAACAAAATGAAAATACCTTTTAGGCCCGATACAAAACCGTTCAAGCAATGACCATACCGATTGAATCCACGATCCAAAGAAAAGGTCAAGGCCAAATTGGACCGAATGTTAGAGGTAGGTGTTATAGAACCTATTGAGGAATCAGAATGGATTAGTTATATAGTAGTATAGGACAAAAATACCTCAGGAAAAGTAATAATTTGTGTCAACCTGAGAAAATTGAATGATTCTTGTTTAAATGACCCATTTCTGACTCAATTTACAGATGAAGTATTGGAGAGTGTCGGAAGGCAGGAAATGTACTCGTTCACTAATGTATTTTTGGTTACCATCAAATCAAGATGGAAAAGGAAAATCGACACAAGAATACTTTTGTGATGGAGTGGGGATGTTTCCAATATATGGTAATTCCATTTGGACTTAAGAATTCTCCTACGATATTTTCCAAAATTGTGGTAGTTGCCTTTAAATATTTCATATAAAAAATTCTTGAAGTCTACTTCGATGATTGGACAGTATTTGGGCTCATAAAATACCATATTGAGAGCCTTAGAATGATGCTAGAACATTCTCACCAGTATAAAATTTCACTCAATTTGAAGAAATGTATCTTTTGCGCCCCGTTTGGAGCTTTGTTAGGGCATGTGGTCTGTCACGATGGAATTTTGGCTGACCCAGCCAAAATTGTGATCATTCTAGATCTACCACCACCTACTATAGTTAAATAGTTGAGAGCAGCATTGGGACACACTATATACTACAGAAAAATTATGAAAGGATATGCAAAGGTGACTGCTCTGATAGAAAATCTTTTGAAAAAATATGCTAAGTTTCAATGGACAAAGAGCTGCCAAGAAAGACTGGACACATTGAAAAAGAAGATGGCTACTACGCCAATACTTGTATTTCCAGTCTGGAAAAAGGAGTTTCATGTTCATGTCGACGCATCGTCTGTAGCGCTCGGCATGGTGTTGACGTAACCTGGTGAAGGATCGATCGATCATCCCATTGCCTTTTCTATCAGGAAGTTGTCAACTACAAAGAAAATTAATACCACGATGGAAAGAGATGGTTTAGAAATGGTATATTCGTTGCATATATTTAGACATTATTTGTTGGGTGGACATTTTAAGATGTACACTAAACATTCCGCATTAAAATACCTAGTTAATAATCCAATATTAGGGGGGATGTATGTCGGTGGCTTCTCCTCTTCTAGGAATTTGATTTTAAAATAATTGTTAAACCTGGTCAATTGAATTTGGGATGAGACCATATTTCAAGGATAGAAAATGGTGAAGAGCCTAGTAACCTGGATGATGATCTCCTTGATGCAAAACTATTTGTGATAACCATCTTTGATGATCACTATAGAGATATCAAACAATTTTTTAGTGTGCGTTATACGCCAGCTGAATTCACCATTACAGTGAAGAAACAATAGGTTGTACGAGCTGTGGATTTCCAGTTGATCATTGGACAATTGTATAAAATGGGTCTTGATGAGATTCTTCATTGCTGCATTTTGGAGCACAAACGATCATTGATATTAAATGAAGCACATGTTGGTGTTGCAGGAGGCCACTATGCAGGAAAAGATATGGTGTACAATATTTTGTAAGCAATATTATGGTGGCCCACCATGCATACTGATGCCCAGGATCATTGTCGCAGCTATGATGTCTGTCAAAGGATTGGAAATTCATCATGACGCAACGAAATGCCACTAGTATCTCAAATAGCATTGCATGTATTTGATAAATGGTCCATTGATTTTGTGGGTCCTATCAGTCTGTCAAGAAAGTGAACTGGTGCATGCTATATTATTACTGCGACCAATTACTTAACTAGATAGTCCAAAGAAACACTAGTAAAGGATTGTACTGTAGCGACTACTGCGAAGTTTTTATTTGAGAATGTCATGACATGATTTGGATGCCCAATTATTTTAATAAGTGATCAAGGTATGAATTTTTTCAACCAGTTGATCACAGAACTCATGAAGGATTTCCAGATTCAACATTGAAGGACAACACCTTATCACCCTCAAACAAATGGAGTTGTTGAAGCCTTTAATAAAATTATGGAAAATGCATTGACAGAGATTTGTAATGGCCAAAGAGATGACTGGGATCAAAAAAATTCAGCGGTATTATTGGAATATGACACGACTTATAAGAAATTGACATGGAAAACTCCATTTATTTTGGTGTATGGACAGGAAGTTGTAATTCCTATGGAGTATATTGTCTCAACCTTAAGAATTGTTGTGATCACAGAAATGACAGATATCGATGCTGTTGAAGAAATATTTCCGCAACATGTGTAGCTGGAAGAAGAGCGTTTTGTCACAGGCTTTCATCAAAATGTTGAAAAATAAAGGAAAAAAGTATGGCATGATTGACACATTAAGAGCAAGCACTTTCAGGTCAAACGAATTATTCTTATGTATGAGAACAAAATTTTCAAGCATTCAAGAAAGTTGAGAACACATTAGTTAGGACCATATATCGTCACGAAGATCACTGATGGAGGAGTAGTGAAATTGCAAAATTTAGATGGAAGAGAAGTCCAAGGACTAGTGAATGGAAGTTGGCTGAATTTGTATCACGATAGTATCAACTTGGTTGCATTAAGAGAGAGAGAGAGAGAGAGAGAGAGAGAGAGAGAGAGAGAGAGAGAGAGAGAGAGAAGAAAGAAAACAAGAGCGAAAAAAAATTCTTGGTCGCAGACTACTATTCTGTCATCGTAAAAAGATGAAGTCTCGCAGACTCGGTGCTTGGAGAAGACTATAAATTCAAGGCGAAGACTCTTAGTATGTCGCAAGAAAATAATATATTTCAAAGGACAAAATAGGTCGTAAGGAGTGTGACGCTGTCACAAACAATATGAGAGGCACATACATGACAACTAGAGGGCATTAATTAGAAAAGTACAGGAAATTGGAGGCATGATTTATGGTCACATCCCTCTTTATGGCAATAAATACCACTCTATGTGCCAACTAAATGATGACGTACATAGAAGTTTCCTTAACTATTCAGACAATCCACCCATGTGATTGAAATGACAAATTCCTTTCTATTGATTTGTCGCGCATATGAAGAACGACCGCAGGGGAAACCATTGCATACTATCAACATTTGCGCCAAAGTTCATTTCATATTGTTTGCATGAGATAAGAGTAGTTATTTTTTGCAAATTCAAGAGCCGAATCAAATTGCTCAAAGCATGGTCATTTCGATCTCTAGTGTTAGTACAACTGCTCAATTCGAAGTTGTGACTACATCACCCACACCAACCATGGAAGATATTGTGGGATATGTCCCACTTGAGCAAAATTTTTTCTAGTTTCTAAGCAAGTCCTAGTCCCTTCAGTTAGGACATCCATAAAATCAAGTGCAAATCTACCAGGTTCATCTGGAACTACATGGGGAAGTGCTCTGCAAATAGAAAGAGGAAAGGAAAAGCAATGACACCACCAAGGCCACATCGTCAAGAGGATAAAGACTCTGAAACTAGAAAATTGTTGCCTCCATACATTCTGTCAAGATTCTCTAATGTGTCAAAGGTTATAATTCCAAATAATTTAGGGGCTCTGCTGATTGCACCATTGGTGTCGAAAGGAGTTAAGGTGTTGAAGGATATTTTGTCAAACCTACGGAAGCTATCCTTCGATGACCAGGACACCAAGAAATAAAATTATTTGGACTGTAAGAACTACGTTGTCACTATACAGGATACACCAGATGGGCCGAAGCCTGTGGTTCCAATGGAATGGGATAGAGGACTTGACTAGTCATGAATACTATCATTGTTGTATATGCCACATTTTGGCCGAAGTGAAGAAATAAATAACTGTTTCAAGTAGTTACTATTATTTTTTCATGGTTTTTACCTATGTCTCAGCTAACCAATATCCATGGATGTAGATCTCACTGTAATCATTACAGGCCTACCAATAGCAGGAATAGATCCAATGCCCCTTTTAAGGAAAGATCAGGAAACTGCGATATCCGCAAGGATGAAAGAAAAATATGATGTTATTAGAGATAACAAAGGATTCCTAATATCCTCGATTAATGACCATACTATTCTCTTTGTTGTGAATGTACTAGCTTCCAAATTGTTGTGCAAGATGCGGCAAAACTAGCGTACTACAGGTACTATTGCGCTAGGTGAACTCTACGCGGAGGGAGTTCAGATTAATTGGTCAAAATTCCTACTGAATGAATTGTTGCAAGATGTTGTTGAGTCACAAGAGGAGGGTAATCCATTCCACTAATTCTGGTTTCTAATTTTAATTTCATTCATCGCATGGTTCGACCCACCGAGCTACCAAGGGGTAGATCTGCTAGTGCAATGTAGAGGAAATATATACTAGAACCTCTGGTTTGACAAGGATAAAAAGGCGAGGTAAAAAGAAAATAATATAGAATTATTTCTGCATGGAGAGGAATTGAGGCATCAGGTAAAGGACCACCATAGACTTCAAATTATCAAATTTGATATTGACACACATCATGTCAAGATACAACCACAACAGGACCCACATCTCCAATGGTTGGTGGCATAATTTTTATTGACTGAAGAGTAACTTGAATCCATTGTTGACGAATGGTCAAAAGAATGACGAGTTCCTGTACCAAAATACCAATTAGAGACAAAACAAGACCCACGATAGGACAGTCTACCACTACGAAATGATGGAAATGAGGAAGAAACACCACAGGAACATCTCAACCCAACTAAGAGCGGTTCGACTTCAAATCTGATAGACCTAGTTGTAGAAAAGAAAAGGAAGAAGGCTGATACGGAGTAGGCAGAGTCAAAACAAAAGAAAAAGAGGAAGTATGATAAAACTGCAAATATTGTCAACCTTGATGGTGACAATTTGCAACTTGTGTCTGAAGTAATAACAGAAGCTGCGCAGACAAGATTCAAGACAATATAGGATCAACAAATGAAGCTTACATGTACTGTTACTAATCTGCTCAAAGTATTATGTAAACTTTTCAAAGAAGTGAAACGGTTGCAGTAGATTATACACCCCCAAGAGTTGAGTTGTCGGATATACCTGGAACTTTTGAGGAGCGACCAATTGAAATACCAATGCCGATTACACCGATTAGAGTGCAAGTGTTAGGAGAAGTGCTTGATTTGGGAACCTGAGAATTCAATGATGTATCCAAAAGCATAAGCCAAACAACAACATATTTTTTGTTGATGAAAATGGGTAAAGTATATGCTATGAAAAACACCGCAGTCACGGAAATGAAAGTGTGAGAAGGTGCCTTGATTAAGCAGGCAAAAGTCACAAATACAAGTGTTAATAAGATGAAGCATGTAGTGCAATAGGTTGAGAAGAAGACAAATACATGGGAAGAAAATAGGCATAGGATTGACAAGGTTGTAGCCTTTGCATGTACAAATTTTGTAGATGAAGGCATAACAGAGGAAATGGTTCCATAATCCAAGGTCACTTAACTTTGAGAGATAAAGGAAGACCTTTGAAACAAATTTGTAGAGTTGGAAGCACATATAAGACCTAGCACACCCCCAAAGGTGTTGGAGGAGCGATGAAAAGTAGCAACTGAAGCTACAAAGAAGATAGAAGAGGCAGAAGCACTATGTTCTAAGGTTGTTGACCAAGTCTCTCATGCTTGGGAAGCATTGATAGATGACGTAGAATTAGAGAAATTCATAGAGGAGTTGTGCACAACTAGGACAGAAGTAACTTAGGTGAAGAATGAGATGGAATAGTTACCCTTAGCAGAAAAATGGATAAGGTGACATAAATGAATAAATTTCAACAACAAGTGATGGTGTTGTACACACAACAATAACAATGGGCATATAAGTTGAATAGTTACAAATTGAAGCAGAGTGGGTTACATGCATTATTCATCCTATACATCAGAGAGTACAATGAGTAGTGGAAGCAACAAGGATCATATCATTGGAAGACCTCAATTTTGATCTTGTATAAAACTTACAGAAAGCAGAGGAAGATGTGCGTTAGGAGGTAGAGAAAGTAGTGAAAATCTTGCAAGATTTTCAAAGCAAAGTCAAGAAATGGAAGAATAACTTTGCATGTATTGGTACAAGCCACATCTGAGTGTTGGGGGACTATTGGTCCTATGGAAATATAGGCATTATATAGTTAGAACTCTTCCCAAGTATGAAAAGAGTCAGGTCACAAGAAGTAAAAGGAGTTGTGATAGAAGTAAAGAAGGAAGAACATAAGAAGGAAAAGAAGGAAAAGGAATTGTGACATAAGCAATCGCAGAAGGGAGGAGGACAAGGTAGAAGAAGTGGTAAGGAAGGAGTATGTGACAAAGGAGGAACATAAGCATACACAGAATAAAGAGCTAAGGAAAGAAGCAGCTGAAGTGGAAGCTACGACAGAAGAGAAACATCGAACGAAGGTAAGGATGTGATGGAGTTAACCATGTCAAAAGATGTGTAGTGGTGCAACGATTGGAAAACAAAAAATTGGGAAAGATCATGAGTATGAGGTCAGCTAGAGTTGGTGGAAGCCGCATTTATGAAAGAATATTTGTAATTCGAGCCATTAGTGCCTATCGACATGTGTCGTTAGAATAGGAAAGACAACTTGTTAGCTAAATATATGAAGTCAGCTGAAAGTGACATGTAAGAGTTTATAAAAGGAGGAACCCAAGCTGTATGTGGGTTACACTATCTTTTCATTTTGATACTCAGGTCATTTTATATCCTCAAGAATTAGCTCCTAGTCAGTTGGCTCTGGGACATGAGTTAGCTTCTATAATTTGTATTGTTTGTTAGTGTGTTGAGTCATGGGGAGGACTCGAAGGCCCTGTATTTGAGTGCACATGAGTGTAGAAGAGATTGAGTCGATCCATTCTATTTGCATATTGACAGTAGAGTGTAGAAGATATTGAGTCGATCTAGGCTATGTGTGGATTGATAGTAGAGTCATAAAGGAGATTAAGTTGATTCAGGATGTGTGAGCATCGTTAGTAGAGTCCAGTAGAGAAAGAATAGAGAAAGCAGACCAAAGAGCATGAGAGGAGGAAGAAGTTTGTATAGATAAGAAATAAATATCTAGAACAAGTTCTGCATCTTAGTGCACAATGAAAGGGTGCCGCATATTTCTCATGCCAAATGAAGAGCACCATTGTGGTTTTTCGTGGATGGGTTTCCACATTAGATACTATTTCCACTACATGAATGATGAGTGTGATTGAGTTGCATATATATGTTATTGTGGATATGTGTTTATGTATTTGCTTATGAATGAGTTACATGTATTTGTTACATTGTTATAGTTGTATGTATCTATGCTGGATTGGGTTTGTTGTTATAATACCTAACAAAGGATTATTTGTATCGCAACTTAACTGTGTGTAATAAGTATAAATACCCCACCCATCATCCTCTGTCGAGCACCTTGGTAGAACACCAAGGGAAAAGAAATCCCCCACCCAACTGCGGAAACATGGTTCTAGCAGTTACCCATAGAATGATATATTGGGTGAGACTACATCTACGCCGTATGTGCTATCGACTGAGCCTTGATCTATCGGTCCAATATCTTGGCATTGTTGTGTGCAAAGGAGGGACTGAACCTAGGTCGAAGAGAGTTCAATGCTAATAATATGATCGTGTGTTGTATCAATATTGAATTCTTGTGTTGTATCGAGACTATGGACCTCCATTTGTTAACGTGGTTATACTATGTGATATATTGCTAGTCATGGTCATTGAGTGCTGCAAGTCCCCTTTAGGGCTTAGCTATTCCTAGAGTGAATTACTTTAGCATATGAATATATGGTCCGGGGTAATATATATGATCATTGGTATGTATGGAATAATTATTCTGAGTATCATATGATAAGATGGATAAATAATACAAATATGGACCATGAATTAATTATTTAATGATAATGATATAAAGCATAGAGAAAGAGAATTCAGATTTCCCATGCAAATGTCTGAGTAAAATTAAGTTATAAAAAGCTTCAATAAAATATGAATGTCTGAATCAATGCCTCAATCAAAGAGTCAGTTGAACCATTAATGGATGTAATCATTTAAGTAAATAAGAGCTTAATGTTCATCAATTAACATGCATAGGTTAAATAAAGAGATCCATGCAAAATTAAATAATATAAATTGTGCATGGATGGAACTATGAGTGAAGCACTGATGACACTTAGGTTATCATGTTAACTAAGTGATCACCAACCAGTTAAACATTGAGTTCAGTTCACTTTTAGTTTAATTTAGTTAAACATTCAGTTCAAGTCAATTAACATTCAGTTCAAGAAAGTCAACATTTAGTTCAAGTTAGTTGAGATTTAGACCGTTGGTAAACATTTAGTTCAAGTCAGTTAAGATTTAGATCGTTAGTTAACATTTAGTTCAATTTAGTTAACATTCAGTTCAAGTCAATTCACTTTTAGTTGAAGATATTGAACATTCAATTAAAACTAATTGAGGAAAGAAAAGGCACTAATGTTTGCATGGAGGGAGTTCTAGTTAGTTCCTCATTGTGAATGCATTATGTGGTGCTCTTAGTGTGTCTACTAAACCTCCTATGCGCTACCTTCTGCATGCTAAGGTTTTTGACTTGTTATTAATATGTTAGGCATATGGCAAGTTCAATACAGAGTCGCATACAATTGTTTTTGTAGGGTTTCATTGGATCTCTCTTCTCTACTATTGATGTGATATCTCTTATCAGGAAATCTACTTATGCGGTGTAAACCATTTTCTACCAATCTATCTATCATACTCAAAGAATTGTTTTATTTTTAATGCTCCGTGTTTGGATGGATTTCCCAGGGTGTATCTTGTCTCTTATGGTTAATTGATTTATGTGGCTTATTTATTTATGAGATTCATATGTGGCAGATATAAAAATTCACGTGGCTGATATAAACATTTATATGTGGCTGATTTATGAAATTAATAATTGTTGAAATTGTTTGATAAAGGTTTTAAATTTCAAGCATCTTCGATTTTGCTCAATCATCAACATTTAGGCTGTCAGATCTATCTGTTGGAGTGAATCCCGTTCGTCGGATCTTGATAAGGTGTTGTTTAACGATGTTTATTATTGATTAATGAGTTTTAATTTTTGATTAAAGTTTTGATTAAGCTTGATTAATATGAATTCATTATATTCTTCTGCGGGATTTAAGTCATTTGTGACTCATGGTAATTGTTTACCTTGATTTCGTTAACTGTTAAAGAAATTTTGGAACATGTATGTCGCTCCGTGAGTGTTTTGGTCGTCGATGGTTTTCATGTGGCTATGTAGCAAAGGGGGTGCATTACACATCTCCTTTGGAGTCTATTATCCATTATTATCATGGAAAATTTTATAAAAAAATTAGACTACATAGAATTTTTGTTAATATTTTGAGAAAATATAAAGATACTTGAAACTTAGAACTTTTATCAATCAATCACTACACATATGAATCTCAAAAACAAATCAGCCATGTAAATCATTGAACCATATGTACCCTTGGAAAACCCTCCAAATACAGAGGATGAAAAACCCAACAATTCTTTACCTATAATAGATAGACTTACATAGAATGATCTACAACACATTAGCAGATTTCTCGATAAGAGAGAACTCAGAGCAATAGAGAAGAGAGATCATCTACAACAATTGTAATGAACTTGCAAAGTGTCTGACACTTTAATAACAAGTCAAAACCTCACCCATGCAATGTTTTCCTGTTACTAGTGCACACATGCACCACAATTTTGAATTTTCCTTCAAGGATGCGAAGTCAGTGCCTTGGATTCTTCTTCATGCACAATACATTTTCCATGCCTTCCAAGAATATATTTAACTAAGAGATGCACCATACCTTACAATAATAACTTTAACTAATAGTTTAACTGATTTTGATAAGAACTCAATCTTTAATTGAATGTTGGTCACTTAGTTAACAAACTAACTTAAGTGTCATCTGTTCTTCACTCTTAGTGTCATCAGTGCTTCACTCTTAGTGCCATATGTGCTTCACTCTTATGCCATCCATGAAAATCACTTTATTTACTATTTTTATATTTGCATGGATCACATAGATATTCCTTAATTAACCGATGCATTTTTTATTACAACTAAGGCTTAAATTGAATCCTTATAAATTTGAGTTCATTAGAGGCATACATAGGAAATTCGAATTCTTTCTCTCTCTTTATGCTTATCTCTTTATCATTGATCATTTACTGCATGGTCCACATGTGTATTAATTATTTATCCATCTTATCATATTATACTGAGAATAATTGTCACCCATACCAATGATCATATATATTACCTTGGACGATATAGTCATATGCTAAAGTAATTCACTCTAGAGGTGATTGGTCTCTAGAGGACACTTAATAGCTTTATCCATCTCATATGACCATGGTTAGTAATATCACATAGTATAACTGCTTTACCAGGTAAATCATGCCGCCTCAACATATGAGGATATAGGTAGGACTTGATATTACTCACAAATCTACAATCTTGATGTTACTCACAAAACTAACTTGGTATTACTCACAAGTTCAGTTTGATATTACTCACAAGATGTTGATGTATTTGTAACTTTGAAATGTATTCATCCATATATCTTATGTATTGTAACCCGATGTTTATTCCGGGAAGTATCTGTAATGTATTTGAGTCATGTCACACCCTGATGTTCCTATCAAGAGATTCAATAATGTAAACATGTCATGTCAAGTCATTGTGGGTAACCCTCCTATTGATCAAGCGTTAAAGTCCCCGCAGTTGCGGGGCCCTAGGGTTATTAGACTCTCCTAGAGAAGTCAGACCTAGTGAGTTATTCTCAAGTCGGGAACTAGTATAAATAGAGAGTGAGCCTCTCTATTTATCACACACTCACTCACACTCAGTTGTAGCGCATAGCTGAGGAAGAATAAGTTGTTGGGGATAGAAAGAAAGAGGCTACTGCTATCAGGAGATCATCTTACTATTTTGGGGTTTTTCTTTTGGTGTTGATTCTATCTCTGAGGAAGTTGTGGGGTTTTCTCCATTTATGGTTTCCCCGAGGAAAAAAATTGTGTTCATTGTCTCTTGTGTTTGATTGTTGTGCTTGTTATTCTCTCCGTTAAAGATCCTAATATAATGCTAGCCTGAATGTTAAAAATCTAACATGGTATCAGAGCTAACCTGAGAAGAAGACACTGTGCAGCTGCGAAAACTAGCGCTTCCTACTTTTTGGATCTCTCTCCATAGATTTTCAGCAAAAGGAGGTTGGGCTGAATCTCCTCTCTAGGGCGCATCTTTCTATCGAAGTAGAATCTGATTCTGAGTATTTTCAGTTTTTGACTCGACACTGCTGCCGAAAATTAGGGCTTTCCATAGAAGTGGAATTTTTGAGTGAGCCTAGGCCTAGATTGATCTCCTCCTTAAAATCAAAGTTTATAGATCAAGATCAAAGCATTTGGTTGGACAGAACTTTGGGAAACTCAAACCGTAATCTGCTCCTGAACTAGCACTGCAGAAATTCAGCTCCAAATCCAGATCCGACATCTTGACCTGGTAAAATCTAAATCTTTTGTATTTCCATTTGAGGTTCTTAGTTAAGATGTCTCATCATACCAAGCTTGATGAAAATATTGAGGGAGTTGATAACTTTCGAGCCTGGAAGTATAGGATCTCCATGGTCCTGGAAGAAAATGAGTTGGACTCCTACATCAATAAGGAGGTTCCAATTCCAGAGGGAGATGAGGCCAAGGACTTACACAAAAAGAAGTTGGTCATGGCTAAGAGGATTATTGCTAATTCAATCAAGGATCACCTCATACCACTGGTGTCCTCCCTAAAGACACCTAAAGCTATGTTTGATGCCCTGACCAAACTATATGAAGGAAAGAACATAAACCAGAATATGAATTTGAGGAACCAGTCGAAGAATGTGAAAATCTAGAATGCAGAGACCATACAGTCATACTTCACAAGGGTCTCCCAGATCAAATAACAACTTGAAGCAGTGGATGAAGAAGTGGAGAATGCAGATATTGTAATGACCACCTTGAATGGTCTCCCTAGATCATGGGACTCCTTTATTCAAGGGATATGTGCAAGAAAGAAGCTAGTGAAATTTAGCAGACTATGGGAAGAATTCTCTCAAGAAGAATCTCAGATAGTAGCTCGAGAAGAAAATATGGGAAGTGAAGATCAAGCTCTTGTAGTACACTCCAAGAAAAGTAAAAGAAGTTCTCATCACTCCAGAGGTAAGCATTTCCATAAAAGTAACACTAGAAAATATTTTTCTAGAATCAGATGTTATACATGTGATGAAGTAGGACACTTTGCAAAAGATTGTCCTAAAAATAAAATAAGAAGAAGGGAAACAAGAGAAGACATCATGCTCATGCTGCAAAGGATGATGAACCTTCCTCAAAGAGAATCAGACAAGAAAGTGATGATTCTTCAAGTGATGAAGAATATGTCTTGATTTCTGCTCTCACGGGAAACATCACACATGGAAGCAATGATTGGCTTATAGACAGTGGGGCCTCCAAACATATGACGGGATTCAAAGAATACTTTGTGAAACTATCAGAACATGAATCACCTGATAAGGTGAAACTTGGAGATGACTACCAGTATCTAATAAAAGGTAGTGGGGAATCCTCCTATAAGTTAGAATCTGGAAATTCTATGACGATGAAGGATGTATTTTTTGTACCAGGACTAAAGAAGAACCTCCTCTCCATATCTGCATTGGATGCAAAAGGCATGAGGGTTGCATTTGTAGATGGCCAAATCCATGTGGCCAAAAGGAACGACTATTGATGATGCAGTAGTAATTGGGGAACAAGAAGGAGGATTATACAAATTGAAGGGCCATCCAGAACAAGCTTTGGTCCATGAAACAGTAGAGCCAAATGAACTTTGGCATAGAAGGCTTGCACATGTGCATTATAGAGCACTACCACTTGCAAGCAAATCCGTTGAAGGACTTCCAGAAATCCAGTCAAAACATGATGGTGTCTGCAAAGGATGTGTGAAAGGAAAGAACACAAAGAAGACATTTCCAAGTAGTGAGAGCAAGGAAAAAGGAATCTTGGAAACCATTCACTCCGATGTATGCTGTCCGATGTCATCTAGTTCATTAAGCGGGTATGTATACTATGTTTTTTTTATTGATTATTTTTCTAGAAAGACATGGATATACTTCATGAAGAACAAAGATGAGGTATTTAGCAAGTTCAAGGAATTCAAAGTCTTGATCGAGAATCACACTGAAAAGAAGATCAAGACCTTTTGATCAGATAATGGTGGAGAATTCACATCAAATGAATTCAAATAATTATGCAAAGATTCAGGGATTAAGAGGGAGTTAACTACTGCATATAATCCACAACAGAATGGGGTTGCTGAAAGGAAGAATAGAACGATCATGGAAGATCCAAGGGCCATGCTTCATGATCAAGATATTCCCATGCATCTATGGGCAGAAGCCGCCAGAACAATGGTGTATGTACATAACCATGCTCCACACAGAGTACTCGAGAACAAGACACTTGAAGAAGTCTTTTTCGGTAAGAAACCAAAAGTTAGCCATCTCAGAATATTTGGCTGTCCAGTATACATACACATGCTGAAAGAAAAGAGGGCAAAGTTATATCCTTCAGGAAAGAAGATTATATTTGTGGGATACTCTGAAAGCTCGAAGGATTACAGAATATACTTCCCAGGATTCAAGAATATCAACATCAGCAGGGATGTAACATTTGACAAATACTTAGCTTACAACAAATCCAGAAAGAGACCTGCTGAAGAACCTGAAGAAATAGAAGTACCCAGAATTCATGACACAACCATGAATGAAAAAATTCAAGAAGAAGATCGAGAATTTGAAGAACCTCAAGAACCTGTAGATCCACCTTAGGAGAATAATCCTCACAAGAGGAAACCTGCTTGGGTACGAGAAGCTATCCAAGGTGCAGAAAGATATGGTGCTCCAGAAGAAAATTACAGAGAAAGAAAAAGAACCAGGTCCTACCAGGTCCTGCTTGAATTCATCGATAAAGAACCTTCCAACTATGAAGAATCAACAGAAAGGAAAGAATGGAAGGATGCTATGATCGAAGAGGATCAATCGATCATGAAGAATGATGTTTGGGATGTTGTCCGAGGACCAAAAGGGAAGTCTATTGTAACAAAATCAAGCATGCTGCAGATGGTAGCATAGAGAAATATAAATCAAGATTTGAGGCTCGTTGCTTCTCCCAGAAAGAAGGAATAGATTATAAAGAAACTTTTGCACCTGTAGCCAGATACACTTCCATTAGATCAGTACTTGCTCTGGCTGTAGTGATGAAATCGAAGATACACCAGATTGATGTCAATATTGATTTCTTGAATGGTGTAGTGGAAAAGGAAGTGTATGTGGAGCAACCACTTGGTTTTGAGACACATGACAGGGATTCTCATGTGTGTAAATTAAAGAAAGCCCTGCATGGTTTGAAACAGGCACCCAGGACATGGTACGACAAAATTGACAGCTTTATATCCAGTTTGGGCTTTACCAAGAGTAAAGCAGATTCCAACCTTTACTACAAGGTTGAAGATGATAACCAAGTGATACTCCTACTGTATGCAGATGATCTGTTTGTAACAGGTATGGATGGGTTGATTGCTGATACGAAGAGGAATCTTGCTGTTGAGTTTGAGATGAAAGACTCAGGTATGATGCACTTTTTTCTAGGCATGGAGGTGTGGTATAATGTGGATGGAATATTCCTTGGACAAGGGAAGTATGCAGTAGAGATCCTGAAGAGATTCAGGATGATGGTCAGCAAGGCCATGACCACATCTATGGCATCGAACCTAAAGCTATTGAGCAATGCTTCATTAGAGTCGGTTGATGCTATGATGTATCATCAAATGATTGGGTCCTTGATGTACCTGACGAACATGAGACCAGATATTTTCTTTGCTGTGAACACTTTGAGCCATTTCCTGACAGATTCGAGACATGTTCACTTGATTGCTGCAAAGCATATTCTGAGGTACTTGAGGGGTACAATTGATTAGGGGCTCAAGTATGAGGTGAATCAAAAGATTAACCTAGAAGTTTATGTTGATTCAGATTGGGCAGGTAGTGCCATCGATAGGAAGAGCACTTCAGGATGTTGTTTCAGTATGGGATCAGGTGTGATCTCCTGGTTTAGCAGGAAACAACCTTGCGTGGAATTGAGTACAGTTGAAGTAGAGTATATCGCAGCTTGTTTAGCTATTTGGATGCTACTTGTATATATTGCAACAACTAGAGTTGTGTGAAGTTGTCGCAGAACCCAATGTTCCATGACAAGTCGAAGCATATCGAGATCAAGTATCACTATATCAGGGATATGGTGTAGAGAGGAGCAGTGAAGCTCCAGTATGTTGTGACGAATGAACAGATAACTGATGTGTTGAAAAAGCCATTGGCCAGAGTGAAGTTTGAGTGCTTCAGGGAGAAGCTTGGTGTTATCTAGATCGAGGTTTTCCCTAAGGGGAAGTGATGAGTCTGTGAGCCATTCTGACATGGTGAGAGGATTGGTTCCTTCCATGGTTAGATGTAAGGGCTGAGCCATTCTTTTATGGTGAGAGGATTGGTTCCTTCCATGTAAGATATGAGTGCTGAGCCATTCTGATGTGACTGTAGGATTGGTTCCTACATGATTAGATATAAGTGTTGAATGCCATTCTCTGGGAGAATGGAGGTACCTGGTCAGTTACCAGGAATCTGCATCCTGGAGCTGAGGGCCATTCTGATGTGACTGTAGGATTGGTTCCTACATGATCAGATGTAAGTGCAGTACCTTTCCTCAGATGATAGTAGTTGTGTCCTATCATGCTGGTGGATGTGAGTGCTAATCCTTTCCACATATGATAATATTTGTGTCCTATCATGCTGGTGGATGTGAGTGCTGAGCCTTTTCACAGATAGTACTAGGCGTGTCCTACCATGTTAGCGATTGTAAGTGCTGTTCCTTTCCACATATGGTAGTATGTGTGTCCTACCATGCTAGTGGATGTGAGTGTCGTTCCTTTTCATAGATGATAATAGTTGTGTCCTATCATGCCGGTGATTGTAAGTGTTGTGCCTTTCCACATATGATGGTAGTTGTGTCCTATCATGTTGGTGGATGTGAGTGCCATGCCTTTTCACAAATGGTAGTAGGTGTGTCCTACCATGCTGGTGATTGTAAGTGTTGTGCCTTTCCATATATGGTAGTAGGTGTGTCCTACCATGCTGGTGGATGTGAGTGCTGTGCCTTTTCACAGATGATAGTATTTGTGTCCTATCATGCTGGTGAATGTAAGTGATGTACCTTTCTGAGATGGTGTTGGATGTGTTCCTCTCATGGTCAGATGTGAGTGCTAGCCATTCTGACTTAGGGTCATATATAAATGTTGAAGAAGACCTAGATGGAGGCTAGGCCTACAACCAACATGAAAAAGGGCTGGCTCTATAGAACTTCCTGTGACGAAAAGAATCATGAGATAGCACCTGTGATGATGACCCAGTGATGATCTAGATCAAGTAATGATACAGATCCATTGATGATGATCCAAATTGAGTGATGATCTAAATCCAGTGATCATGATCCAACAGTGATGATCCAGATCAAGTGATGATCCAGATCCAGTGATGATGATCTAGATCGAGTGATGATCCATATCCAGTGATGATGATATAGATCCAGTGATGATCCATATCCAAGATGAAGATGAATTGAAGATGAAGATGATGATATGATCTAGTTGATACAGAGAAGAATACCAGTGTTGACAAATTGTGTCAAGAGAATACCTTCCTAGTTAAGAGGGAGTGTTGATGTATTTGTAACTTTGGAATGTATTCATATGTATATCTTATGTATTGTAACCCAATGTTTATTCCGGGAAGTATCTATAATGTATTTGAGTCATGTCATACCCTAATTTTCCTATTGGGAGATTCAATAATGTAAACATTTCATGTCAATTCATTGTGGGTAACCCTCCTATTGATCAAGGGTTAAAGTCCCCACAATTGCGAGGCCCTAGGGTTATTAGACTCTCCTAGAAAATTTGGCCATAGTGAGTTATTTTCAAGTTGGGAACTAGTATAAATAGAGACTGAGCCTCTCGATTTATCACACACTCACTCACACTCAGTTGTAGCACATAGCTGAGGAAGAAGAAGTTGTTGGGGCTAGAAAGAAAGAGGCTACTACTGTCGAGAGATCATCTTACTGTTTTAGGGATTTAATTTTGGTGCTGATTCTATCTCTGAGGAAGTTGCAGGGTTTTCTCCATTTATGGCTTCCCCAAGGAAAAACATTGTGTTCATTGTCTCTTGTGTTTGATTGATGTGCTTGTTATTCTCTCAGTTAAATATCCTAATATAATGCTAGCTTGAATTATAAAAATCTAACACAAGCCCATATGTATAATTGGAGGTCCATCTCACAGGGTGCCATCTATGAGAATACTTGACTTGATATTAATCGTAAGTCTGCATTCTTGATATTACTCACAAGACTTCAATACTAGCATCCCACCTCAACACATGAGGATATAGACATAGGACTTGATATGACCCACAAGTCTTGACTTGATTTGACTCACAAGTTCGGAGAACGACTCTTGATGTTGTACTGTTAATTTTTTTTACTTGTGTTGTTCATTCCATTTCCATTACCATTACCAGACTGTGTCATAACCAAAAATTCGAAATGGTGGAGGAAAAATGTAGATTTGAGGGAAAAGAGATGGTTATAGGTGAACATAAAGGTTGGGAAAGATAGGAACCTTTACTTATTGATTTTTTCTACTTGTGAATGGTTGAGAAGCCATAAATTAATGCTACAATAGGTTCTTCAAGAACATAAAACAGATTGAACTCTTACAGTACCCATTGGTAAGCACTATAAGGGTTGGATTTCTTTAGGGAACCGTGAATCAGTGAAGGGAAATGCCTTCCTTGTGTTGTGTGGGATATTTGTAAGGAGTGCCATGGCTATCATGGTTGAGTGAGATTCCTGTAAATCTCTATATGAGAATTTGGCTAAGAATCTAGAGAAGAATGGGTTGTGGGTTGAGAGAGAAAATCCTATAGGTTTTTTCTTTGCCCCAGTGGCCTCATAACCCAGCTTAGGGGTGGCCTCTCAACATAAAGAGTATATCCTAGACATTGTGTTTATATTTGGATGGAAAACTGCTCTTACACAACTGATTGCTTGGATCTTTTTGGTTTAAAGATAAGTATTCTCTATGTATTTCAATGTGCAATGATTTTATTTTATGCATGTGATAATTACACATTTTTATGCATGATGTATGTGTGCGTTTATGAATAGAGTTTATTTCTATTGTGTTTCCCATTTATGTACCTCTAGACACATTTCATTGTTTATGAATTCATAATCAAACTATTGGGAAAAATTTAGAAGCACGTAACTCGTAAATACCCCCTCTATTGGTCAAAATGATGGATGAGGACGTGACAAGGTGTGTGATGGGGAGTCCTATCCTAAACATTCTATGAAGAATCATTATCTACGAAGGATAGAGTCCTAATGGATATTTGAGTTGGAACTTCAATCCATAAGACTCCGCATCTGTACTTACAAGAAACAAATGAGTATAATATCTTCATTAAGAGGACTAAGGAGGAAGGGTAATGGAGAAGAAAAGAGTTGGAAAGTGTTGAAAAATTAACTCAAGATGTCCTTTTCATGTTTTGATGTATTTCATGAGGGGGACAAAATTTATATTCCTTATATGTACTTTTTAATGTAAAGTGTGTTTTATATTATTAAAGTTTCTTTTGTACCTTATAAACTTAAAGTGACTTTAAGTTGCGGGACCTGTTATCACCCAATGATTTTCCTATGGTTGTGGTAGGAGATCATTGGGGTAACCATTTCAAACCAATATTTAGACTGTATTCTATCCTATAGAGTCAGAGATGGCTCTCTCTTTGTAACAAGAACATTCACATACACATATGGCTTTAAGCAAGCCTACAGAACGATAGATTTCTGATGGGAAGAGATTTGTTTATAAATTTAAATATTGTAAGATAGACAGATATCAAATACCATTGGGAAATGGAGTCACAACCTGAATCATTCAAGGGGTTACATCAATAATGAATGGTTCTTTTCCTTTATAATATACGGCAAAATGAGTGTCACATTCAGTCAAATATCTTCAAGTGGTTGTAGGAGAAAGGAGAAAGAGCCCAGTGAAGCAAGAGGCACCTATCTATGGATGAATATCTTGAAATAACCTTTAGCAGAAGCAACAATAAGGCTAATGATAAAAAATGGAGCATCTAACAAAGGATAAATTCCACAACAATCATTATGAAAAAATTACAAATGCCATTTCTAATGAAAGGAGCGCTTAATAAAATGAATTTCTCAGACACAACTAGAGAGCATTAGCAAGAACTTATATATACGAAAATGATGCAAATAGGAAACACAAACTGAACATTGAACGTTGTGATGAATATCAGAAACTTAGGAGAATTTTCTCATTAATACTTCCAATAATGTTTACAGAGCTACAATCCAAGCACAGAGGGCTTCAAAAAATGAATGTAGAACCCTTTACTTCTCCGTAGAGGTTACATTTATATTTTCATGGGCTCCTGAGACCAACCTCGAAACATAGCCAAATTCAATTACAAAAATTGGGAATCAATCCCAAATCATCATCGCATATCCTAATAGCTTTGAGGTGGCACATTCGCCATGATTTCTACATAAAACTAGAAATATGGAATATCGAGCATGCTTTATTAAAAGAGTAATGCGATGTCTAGGACTCAGGATCGCTTGACTGAAAATGATGGTTCAGGGCACCTCCAATGGTTTTATGCTGACTCATCCCGGCCTGTTCCTTTACCAACTGTCCCATAGTGTCCATCATTCTTGAGAATGCAGAATGTAGTTGGTCCTCCCAAAATTCTCGACCACTTTCCACATATCTGCGGTAGGTAATTCTAGAGTGGATGTTTCCTTCTACGACACCTGCATTTCCACGTGATCCCTATATGAAAAGTCTGATAGTCGTGCACACGTGGCCTTGAAAGTGAACATTATCTCAAAATAATCTGCCAGCTTATAATCAATATCCTTTCCTGACAGATATTGTTTCATATCTGCAAATTTGGAATGGTACGACTTACACTGAATCAACATGTTGTAGTATTATTTTTGTGACCACATGCCACACTTTTCCTGCCAGAAGAATGGCAATCCCATTTTTACTAGAGGGTCAAACATTTCGATAAACACTTTGATCTCATGTGTCATGATATCAATCTTGACCTCAACAGTTTCTAAATGATGGTATTGATTTACCACCTTCCCGACCCAAGTGATGACAAAACTCCTGTCCCGTATACCAACCTTTCTAATTTCCTCTTCTATTAGCCCATTTAGAAACTCTATAGCACTTTTAACATAGTCAACATGTTTCTTATTTAGCTTCTCTTTGACTGCTTTAACACTTTGTCTGGATGCCTATATAACCCTTTCTTTACCCAAAATTTAATCCAAGTAGGATATTAACTTGGTGGCCTCTGATATGAGGGCATCCCATATTATGTGCTTCTCCCCCCGGACTGTTGATTTCCCTGTGACTTGTTGTATCAACTTCTCATTCTTGGCCTACAATTCAGCAAATTTTTCCTCCTATATATTTCTTTTGTGTTCTCTATTTGATGCCAAACCTTCCAGGTTGCTGTTATGGTGCTTCAACCTTGTCAACTCCAAATCCTTCTGACATACCTGTGCCAGGGATTGAACAATGGACAACTCACTAAGTTTAGTAGTGGGAGGAAATACTACCTTTTTGAGTTCTTTCCCCTTCTCTTGTAATTCCCTTTCCTTTTTCTGTAAAATTTTCTCTAGATCATATCCTTTGGTCTTGATGGCCTTCTCACTTTTAGCCACTATCAGGGTCATATCATTCTCCCATTGCTTCTCTTTCTCTATGAATTTCAGTAGCTGGGCCTAGAAGTCTATAAGCTTAGTATTCAAGCTCTCTTTCTCCTTTTCCAGCTCTGATAGCTTTGAAGCTTGAATCAAATGAGTTGATGGAATATTCAGCTTTTTCTTTAGTAGATGAATGGTATCTTATTTCTCCTTGACCATATTTTGTGTGCTAGCCCCTTTTATTAGCTTGATTTTCAGCCAGCAACAAGTTTGTCTGAAGTTTCTTGATCTGAACCTGGTGGGCCCTGTTTTCTACCTTCTCTTGCCTCAGTTGATTTTCAACTCTACTCTTGTTGGTCTGCAGCTTGGATATCTTGAGAGTTGACTTTAGAAAATCAGTGTGAATGATATCCCTTGTATGCTTATGAAGTGAATCATATCTAGCAAAGGAATATCATCTAGATTGATCTTCATTTCAGCCACTTTTTTCCTAGAAGATATGGCCAAATTTCATGTATTATGCTTGTGATATTTGATAGAAACCATAGATACCTCCTGACCACAAGCTTTCCTCACTTCTACAGATAATTTTAGGGATTCAGTCATCGTGATTTCCTTGTTCTCCTTGTATTTTTCCAATAGTTCAGTCTTGGACTTATATATGTTTGTTGGTCCTTGAAGTGTCTGGTCAAATTCATATTCTTGAACCTCAAAGGCAGGGCCTTTGACCTTTAATTGCTTCTTATTGCCTTCCCCACCAGCTACTTGCACCAGCTTCCCTACATCATCCAATTTATGTTTCTTTGGTGTGTTGTCTATGTCCTCCTCCTTTGTGTCCATGACATCAGAGAAGTCCCTCTTGTTGGAATGCCCAGAGACACTAGCCAAAGGTGTAACCTTTTCTACTACTGGGCCCAAGCTTGAAGTGCCAGGTGGAGGTGAGTTGTTTCCCAGTGGTGGAGAAGTGGGGTTCTCCTCCTTACCATAATCTCCCTGCTTCTTCTGGGAGTAGTCTAACCAATTTTCAACCTCAAGCAGGCCTGCCACCTCATGGTGCTCAAAGGGATTATTTTTGTTTGCTTTCCTTATGTTTGATATAATGTGATGGGGATCGTAATTGATGGAAACCTCAGTAGGGAACCCCATCCCTCCTATCAGACTTTCTATCAGTGGGAGGGAAGCCTTTCTTTTTATTAAAAATGGGCCTATCGCCCAATGAAATTTAATTTTTGAAGCCTTCCTGAAACTTAGGAAGTGTTCATTTTCCACTATCAGCCTTTGTCTGATCAGTTCTAAAGTGAAAACCCTGAGGTTCAAAAAGGCGAGAAGTCTGTAAGGTTAGGGGACAAATACTTCTAGCCTGATCATTGTACCTTGTTCTCGCAAGAAGAAATATTCACTCCTCTTATCCGGGGAGGATTGCAGGGTTTCCTTCATCTCAGGTAACACCCTAGGTAGCTATTTCTGGAAGAAGGCACCATATACTCCTGTCATCAAAACGTTCATGAAATTGGTGTAAACATTGTTGATCTCCTTGGTGATCACCATTTCCAGAAGCTAAAGGTTGTCTTTGTTGAAATACATTAACATTATCAACAAGTAGGACTGAAATAAAAAGGTTATAGTCTCAGGGAAATCTACTAGCTAAGAGTGAATGTTCTCGGCTAGGAACTCGTCAAACTTGAGGCAAGAAACTTGGACTGACCTGTTTGGATCCTCTCAGTCGATTGGGTAGGTGCTCAGGGTGAACAATAAACTCATCATGGAATCTGTGACATTTTTGTTTGTATCCATCCCTAAAAACGGACTCAGGAGGGTTGTGACACACTATCTTTCCTCATTGAATTCCTCAACATCTGTAGGGTACAAGTAATTTTTTAGCCGGGTATCAGATTTGAAACAGGATTTAAAGAATGCCTCTTTCTTTTCCACAGTTTCCTCTCTAAAATACTGGATAATGCTTTCTTCACTGTACTCTGTGGGTTTCTGACTGAATTCTCTAGGAATGGAGAATGTGTTCTTGATGACGAGGGGGTTGACTGGGAAAAGGATTTTAGACCTAGAGACATCCATGATTACCTTCTTGGAAGGAGAGTAACTAGCAGCGCACCAGTCAATGATCTTGAGGAAATTAAGGGTTTGGTCAGTGGAGAAAAAGTGGAAAAAAGACCTAGAGACATTATGTACATTAGTTCCCTCGTCCCTAAGTAGCTTCAGTTTGTCTTTTACAGCTTTTATGGGTCCATTCAGTAGGATGGAGTTGAAAATATCAGAATCCCTATCTTCAAATAATTCTTTGATTTTCTCATATTCCAGGTTTTGGTCAAATAACCCCTCTACCTAAGCCATATTATGTACTTTGTGTAATGGAGAAATGTGGCCTACCTAGTCCTTTAACAAGTGGGCTGATGGGTTTTGTCCTAGCTGGTCGCATCCTACACACTCCTGCTCTCACTATCCAATGATAGAATCATACGAACAACCTAAATTCACATGCACACATTTCTTGTATTGTTCTTCTCTGATAAATCGCTTGCACCTTCTTTGGCGGAACAAATCTCATCCATTTATCCAGCCCTCCTTCAACTTGGACCGTTGATGATGCTTCCCTTTAATCCATCGATCTTTTCCTCTATTATACCCCACTCCTTATTTTCCCTGCAACTTTCCTCAGTGGAATATGCTTCCACTATCGATCTTAACCGTATCTTCATCGTGGCCATCAGATCATGCAGCTCCCACCATGTTCCATTGAACCCGACCATCCTTATTGGTCATGCACCTTGCATCGATGTAATCCATCATTGTCGTCGATTTGGAATTTGGAGGTGATCCTGACCGTAGAAACCTACGGTCCCCACCTAATTCTGTTGACCCGAGGGAAAGGTTATCTACGTGCATGTTGCGGGAGTGGAATTGACCCCCACCATTGATCGTGAGGGGGGTATATCTGGGCCGTTAAAACCTGTGATCCCTACCAAATTCCGTTGTTTCAAAAATTTGAGAGAAAAGCGCAATTTGTATTAGCAAAATCCATCTCCATCGTAGATCAGTGACCAGAGTAATTTGGGCCCTTGAAATCTGTGGTCTCTACTCTATTTCATGGAGTTGGAGATCTCGTTTTCTCCATGCAATTTCCATCGGTGAAACTCGAGACGACCATCAATATGCCTCCGTCTTTGGATCCAACGATTGATCTTGCGTTCCATTTAATACCATTCATGGTTACCCAAAAACATTTACACCGAGCATTTTTCCTTTGTGGAATTATTCATGACTGTTGATCCTGATCGCGGTGGATCTATGCCCTTCGTTCCCACCACAACATAACAATGAACATATTTTCATATCTGAACTCAAATGCAAGGTTATAACTTCAGTATTTTTGATGTTTGTTCATGCCTCACCATGGAATAATCCATTTTGTCATTTAGGCTTACGAATAAGCCACCCAAGCAAATTCAAACCCCTTTCTGCATACCACTAAGTCATAAGACATTAATTTTTTTTTCCCATGCCCCTCATTTTTTTATCGGCTTACTATTTTATAGAGGAATTAGTGTGGATAAATTTGTAAAAATCCTCAAATTTATCATAGGTGCTAATAGGACCCAAAAAGTGCATTCATTAATGTATTTGATATATTAAAGTGAATATGTACATTAAATGAGAGCCCTCATATAAAGATAATCTCATATTTTGATTAAGTTGGTTGAGTTAGTTAGGGTTAGTTTGGGTGAGATAAAGTATAAAATATACATAGGGAAAAGGAAAAATATTATTAATTAGAGAGAGAGAGAGAGAGTCTCACGTGTGAGAGAGATAGAGAAAAGAAGGGAAGGATTTGCAACCAGAAAGAGAAGAGAAAATATCAAAGGATATAGGCATAAAAAATTGAGGATATATGTCCCTGTATATAATTAGGAAATACCATATTGTACAGATATTACAGGAGGTCGTACGTTGTCTTTCATGCCTAGATTTGCAGGTTGTATATTGCACTGTTTTTGAGGAGTTATTTCTACAGTTCATGCAAAGTTTCACAACTAGATTTTGAGAGCAGTCCTTGGCATAAGTTTAAAGGCATGATTTGCAGAAGAAGAGAGCCATACAGTGGATTGTACAATAGTTAGTTTGCTGATATTTATTTATGCATTATTTGGTACAGTTTCCTATGTATTTCAAACTGTCTGTAGTGTGATCTCTTTGTTGTAAACTTTCAAGAAGCTCTATAATAAATTTCTCTATGGGTTTTCCCCTGTGGGGTTTTTCCCTGAACTTGGCCCTAAATCTATAGTGTTAATTTCTCTTTCAATTCAACAGTATGTAGATTTATTGTGTCTAATTTTCAAGTTCAATGTGTGAAGCAACATTAATAAAAAAGCATATTTTTAATTAATGAATAGCAAGAACTCAATGAAGAGTAGACCAAGGTTAAATCTAAGTGTTTGACTAAAGTCACAAAAGTGTTGTTATTTGTATTCATCAAATTTCTTCATGGTGGGTTTTCCCTTGTGGGATTTTTCCCTGGGCTAAAACCTATTTTTTTGAGTTCATCCTTGTTATAGCACAAAAGGGCACTTCTCCATCCATGATGACATTTACATGTTTGGTCGCATGATGACACTTCATGAAAGTTACTCTCAGTCACACAAAGAACACATGTGGATGGAAGGGCCATATAGAGATTTATGTAGCTTATTTTTACCTATTTTTTGGACCATTGGAAAGGTAACATACTAAGGAACAACTTTCTAGAACAAACTAACTTATGAAAACTCTTTGAAATACCTAGGAAATGGATTTTTTGACCCATATGCGAGTTGTAAATGGGAAACTTGCATTTTTTCACTTTGAAAATGTGAGTTGTCAGTGTTGTACCCACGTATACCCTCTAAAATGTTAAAAAAAAAATTCTTTTTTGAATTTTGGGTGGTTTTGAAAATGCCTCCTCGGTTGTAATTGATCCATCCTTGACCCTAACTCTTCATATTTCTATATAAGAGAGGGAGAGGGGACCATGATAGGGGACTTATCCTTTGGCATTGTTATGCTGGAAGAATTTGGATTCTCATCCCCCTCACCCTATTCCCTAGTTGTCATTTACCCTTGCTGCAGAGCTTGGATGTTGAGAATCTTGGAGGAGAGAAGCAGGACATCCAGATCGAAGGTTTCACGAGGTGTCTTTCATGAGGAGAAGGTGTATCTTGTACTTATTCCATTGATTAATAAAAATTTGATGTTCTTCCCTTTCCAAATCATTGTATAATGAATGTTGAATTTCATTTTCTGGTCACATGTTAATTAGGGTGTCTTAATTATCATTGCTTTATATGTGGTCAAACTGGTTTGAGGAAGGTTTGAAGTTGTTTTGCAGGTTCCCTAGTTGGAGGACAAGAAGAGCCCTAAATAGAAATCTTGGATCAACCTTCCCTGCATAAGGTATGAACCCTCCTAACCCTTGAAATATTGCTTAAATTCATACTTACATAGCATTATATATCAGTATGTATACTCCTAGTATGTTGGTGGCCTCAACCCGATCCATAGGATCAATTCCCTAACAACAGAACTGGTGACTCAACTGGGGAAGCCTTGTTTGTTTTGGGGTCTCCTTGTCTAGTTTTTCTAGTGTAGTTGAAGGCATGAGTCCTTCTTACAGGTTAAGATTCACCCTCAAGCCTTTCTAAACAACCTCCATGTTGTTTTAAGGTTGTTTTTTACCTTTTTGGGCCTTCCACCACCCATATGTGATTGATGCACTCAACAGTAGTTTATTCCTAAGCCATCTACAGGTTCATAGTGGCCTACTTGCGTAGCATATGTGAATTTCCCTATTGTTCACCTACGTATGCCCATTTTCAGTGTTTTTTCACTTTTTGGCATGTTTGAAGGAGGTATGTTGTATTTTGTGGGGTCCTCCTGGGTCCCTTGTCTATATAAGACCACTGGGAAGTGGTGTATCCCCTTTAGGGTGATCTTAACTTGATCTATAAGCTCTTTTTGAAGCCTTTGGACTTGTTTCTTGCTCTGTATTCCACCTCCTTCCTTAGCATGACCTTGTTGTACAAGGTGTTGATCAGACTCTGTTAGCAGTTATAGGCTGAACTTAGAATCCTTCATATCTCTTTCTTCTTTAGTCTTTTTTATTAAATTTTTTATGCCAAGGTGGTTGGCTTGTTCCCTTATGCAAGTATCCCTCCCAATAGAGGTATAGTCAAACTTTAGGGTAACTTAAGGTCTATTTTGTGGACATAGAGCAGAAGTCCTTTTGCTTTGCTTTACATCATCTACATGCACTTGTTTGTAGGTTGTTCTTTCTCGTTCATAAAGAAAAAGTAAAAAAGAACAATATTTTGACTTACATGCATTTAGGCTAGGGTTTATGCTTAGGTGCATTGCATACCTATGTCTTTTGAAAATAAAAAGAGAGATATTCTTCTGTGGCCTCCATGTTCAATTTTGAAAAGAAAAGAGAAGTAAAAGTTTTGCATTTTGAACCTCTTTCACATTGGTCATGTTGTTTCTGATTTCAAGTCAAAACATCATTAGTTTCATTACCGCTATCTTTGAATAATCACTAGCCCTTAAAAATAACGTTAATATTTAAAACATATTAGTAGCACTTTATTTCTAGGGGCGACACACATTAGTTAGGGTTATATTTAACTACCCAAAACTTTAAACTCAAAAATAGAGGCCTTTATTTTAGGAAATCCAATTTCACAAAGAAGTGAACCGAAATATCCTCTTACACAGGGTTCAAGCACGAGGTCATGTCATACTAAGTTGTGGAGATACCCCTCCTATACTCGGTTGAGCATACACTAGAGCTGTTGCATATTTGGGGATTCAATCAATGCCTCCTTTCAGCGCCATGTGTTGCCTGATACTGTTTGAGTTTTGGGCTTAGCTACCCTACCAATGTGCACCAGCTGGACTAACGATGGTTCTGCCGGAATTTCTTTGTGATTTTAGTATTCTTAGCATTGTGACCTCTGGGACTCTACACGAGTGATGGTGGAAGACTATTTCCATTGTACCCAAGGAATACAAGGGAGGAAAACCTTGTGTAACTATCTGGAAAAGTGGTTGGTGATTAAAATGCTTGCCCTAGATAAATTGTATTGGGACCCCGTGTAACTATCCTTCTACCTTCACTGGTTAGTTATGGGCCCTCATCATCCTAGACTCTCCTTTGGAAGGTATCCTTGTGTGCTTGGTCTGGATAATTAGGATTTTTTTCTAGTGGTGTGCTCTCTATGTTGGCGGTTTCCAATCAACCTCAGACTTTTCATTCTTGTTGATTCAAAAAATATGGCTAGTACCCCTAGGAAACCAGCCAGAAGACCCCCATGCAAGGGGCTTCTTGTGATTTTCCTTTTATATGTTGACATTGTTGATTCTTTAGGCTCTCCCATCAAGCAACAAATCGATGATCCCAATGAGTTTGATTCTCCTTGTATAGAATTGAGTTTTGAAAGTGGATTTAGATACCCATTTGAGAGATAATCATGGACACCTATTTTGTGGAAGTGTATTTAGGTGCCCATTTGAGAGATAAGCATGGAAAACTATTTCTATGAGATTTGGATCTATTTTGGCCTTCGTTCAAGGTTTGTGAAACAAAGGATGAAAATATTCACTTTTTTTTACTTTCTCAGAATTGAAATTTTAAAGTAGATTTAGATACCAATTTGAAAGATAAGCATGGGCACATATTTTATGTGATTTGGAGCTATTTTTACCCTTATTCAAGGTTGGTCAAAATAAGGTTGAAAACATGCACTTTTCTCGAGTTTCTTGGAATTGAAATTTTAAAGTAGATTTAGATACAATTTTGAGAGATAAGCATGGACACCTATTTTTATAAGATTTGAAGTTATTTTGGCTCGCGTTCAAGGTTGGTGAAACCAAGTTTGAAAAGATGCACTTTTGTCGACATTCTCATAATTGAGTTTTGAAAGTAGATTTAGGTACCCATTTGAGAGATAAGCATGGACACCTATTTTTATGAGATTTGGAACTATTGTGGCCCTCGTTCAAGGTTGGTCAAAACCAAGGTTGAAAATATTCACTTTTGTTGACTTTCTCGGAATTGAGTTTTAAAATTGGATTTAGATACCCATTTGAGAGATAAGCATGGACACCTATTTTTTGAAAGTGTATTTAGGTACCCATTTGAGAGATAAACATTGACACCTATTTTTATGAGATTTGGAGCTACTTTTTGCCCTCGTTCAAGGTTGGTGAAACCAAGATTGAAATTATGCACTTTTGATGCATTTCTCAGAATTGAAATTTTAAAGCATGGACACCTATTTTTATGAGATTTGGAGCAAGTTTAGCCTTGGTTAAAGGTTGGTCAAATCAAGGTTGAAAAATGCACTTCTGTTGAATTTGTCGAAATTGAAATTTTAAAGTAGATTTAGATACCTATTTGAGAGATAAGCATCAACACCTAATTTTAGGAGATTTGGATCTATTTTGAACCTCGTTCAAGGTTGGTCAAACCAAGGTTAAAAATATGCACTTTTATCGACGTTCTCAAAATTGAGTTTTGAAAGTCGATTTAGGTACCCATTTCAGAGATAAGCATTGACACCTATTTTTATGATATTTGGAGCTATGTTGGCCCTTGTTCAAGGTTGCTCAAACAAAGGTTGAAAAGATACACTTTTTTCGACTTTCTTGCAATTGAGTTTTGAAAGTGGATTTAGGTACCGATTTGAGAGAAAAGCATGGACACCTATTTTTATGATATTTACAGCTATTTTGGCCCTTGTTCAAGGTTGGTCAAACCAATGTTGAAAATATGCACTTTAGTTGACTTTCTCAAAATTGAAATTTTAAAGTATATTTAGATACCCATTTGAGAGATAAGCATGGACACATATTTTTATGAGATTTGGAGCTATTTTGGCCTTCATTCAAGGTTGGTCAATCCAAGGTTGAAAATATGCACTTTTATCGACTTTCTTGGAATTGAACTTTTAAAGTAGATTTCGATAGCCATTTGAGAGATAAGCATGGACACCTCGTTCAAGGTTAGTCAAACTAATGTTGAAAATATGCACATTTGTTGACTTTCTTGGAATTGAAATTTTAAAGTAGATTTTGATACCCATTTGAGAGATAAACATAGACACCTATGCACTTTTGTCGGCTTTCTCGGAATTGAGTTTTGAAAGTGGTTTAGGTACCCATTTGAAAGATAAGTATGGACACCTAATTTTATGAGATTTATTCGACGTTTACGGAATTGAGTTTTGAAAGTGGAATTAGGTACCCATTTGAGAGATAAGTATGGACAATTGTTTTTATGAGATTTGGAGCAATTTTGGCCCTTGTTCAAGGTTGGTCAAACCAAGGTTGAAAATATGCACTTTTATCTACTTTCTCGAAATTGAAATTTTAAATTAGATTTAGATATCCATTTGAGAGATAAGCACAAACACCTATTTTTATGAGATATGAAGCTATTTTGGCCCTCATTCAAGGTTGGTAAAACCAAGGTTGAAAATATGCACTTTTGTCGACTTTCACAGAATTGATTTTTGAAAGTGGTTTTAGGTACCCATTTGGGAGATAAGCACGGACACCTATTTTTATGATATTTTGAGCTATTTTGGCTATCGTTCAAGGTTGGTCAAACCAAGGTTAAAAATATGCACTTTTCCCACTTTCTTGAAATTGAGTTTTGAAAGTGCATTTACGTAACCATTTGAAAGATAAGCATGGACAATTATTTTTATGAAATTTGGAGCTATTTTAGCTCTTGTTCAAGGTTGGTCAAACCACGGTGTAAAATAAGCATTGTTGTCGACTTTCTCGGAATTGAAATTTTAGAGCTATTTTGGTCCTCGTTCAAGGTTGGTCAAAGCAACTTTGAAAAGATGCACTTTTATAGCCTTCCTCGTAATGGAGTTTTTAACGTGGATTTAGGTACCCATTTGAGAGATAAGCATGGAAACCTAATTTTATGAGAGTTGGAACTATTTTGGCCCTCATTCAAGGTTGGTCAAACTAATGTTGAAAATTTGCACTTTTGTCGACTTTCTCGGAATTGAAATTTTAAAGTAGATTTAGATACCAATTTGAGAGCTATGCATTGACACCATTTGTATGAGATTTGGAGCTATTTTGGCCCTCGTTCAAGGTTGGTCAAACCAAGGTTGAAAAGATGCACTTTTGTCGACTTTCTCAAAATTTACTTTTGAAAGCGGATTTGGGTACCCATTTGAGAGATAAGCAAGGACACCTATTATTATGAGATTTAGAGCTATTTTGGACCTCATTCAAGGTTGGTTAAACCAAGGTTGAAAATATGCACTTTCGTCGACTTTCTCGGAATTAGGTTTTGAAAGCGGATTTAGGCAC
Source organism: Pseudotsuga menziesii (assembly GCA_001517045.1). Lineage (NCBI taxonomy): Eukaryota > Viridiplantae > Streptophyta > Pinopsida > Pinales > Pinaceae > Pseudotsuga > Pseudotsuga menziesii. The sequence goes on from LPNX011143784.1 coordinate 1,036,027, forward strand.
CCATTTGAGAGATAAGCATGGACACCTATTTTTATGAGATTTGGAGCTATTTTGGCCCTTATTCAAGGTTGGTCAAACCAGGGTTGAAAATATGCACTTTTGTCAACTTTTTCGGAAATGAAAATTGAAAGTGGATTTAGGTACCTACTTGAGAGATAAGCATGGACACCTATTTGTATGAGATTTGGAGATATTTTGGCCCTCATTCAAGGTTAGTTAAACCAAGGTTGAAAAGATGCACTTTTGTTGACTTTTGCGGAATTGAGTTTGGAAATTTGAAAGTGGATTTAGGTACCTATTTGAGAGATAAGCATGGGCACCTATTTTGATTAGATTTAGAGTTATTTTGGCCCTCGTTCAAGGTTGGTCAAACCAATTTTTAAAATATGCACTTTTGTTGACTTTCTCAAAATTAAGTTTTGAAAGTGGATTTAGGTACTCATTTGAAAGATAAGCTAGGAAACCTATTTTTATGAGGTTTGGAGGTATTTTGGACCACGTTCAAGGTTGGTCAAACCAAGGTTGAAAATATGCACTTTTGTCGACTTTCTCATAATTAAATTTTATAAATGTAGATACCTATTTGAGAGATAAGCATGGACACCTATTTTTATGAGATTTGGACTTATTTTTTCCCATGTTCAAGGTTGGTCAAACCAAGGTTAAAAAGACGCACTTTTGTCCAGTTTCTCAGAATTGAGCTTTGAAAGTTGATTTAGGTACCCATTTGAGACATAAGCAAGGACACCTATTTTTATGAGATTTGGATCTATTTTGGCCCTCGTTCAAGGTTGCTCAAACCAACGTTTAAAATATGGACTTTTGTCGACATTCTCGAAATTGAGTTTTGAAAGCGGATTTAAGTAACCATTTGAGAGAAAAGCATGGACACCTATTTTTATGGTATTTGGAGCTATTTTGGCTGTCATACAAGGTTGGTCAAACCAAGGTTGAAAATCTGCACTTTTGTCTACTTTCTCGAAATTGAGTTTTGAAAGTTGATTTAGGTACCCATTTGAAAGATAAGCATGGACACCTATTTTTATGAGGTTTGGAGCTATTTTGGCCCTGCTTCGGGGTTGGTCAAACAAAGGTTGAAAATATCCCCTTTTGTCGACTTTCTCGAAATTCACATTTGAATGTGGATTTAGGTACCCTTTTGAGAGATAAGCATGGACACCTATTTTTATGAGATTTGGGGTTATTTTGGCCCTGTTTTAGGGTTGGTTAAACCAAGGTTGAGAATATGAAATTTTGTGGACTTTCTCAGAATTGAAATTTCAAAGTGGATTTAGGTAATCATTTGAGAGATAAGCTTGGACACATATTTTTATGATATTTGCAGCTATTTTGGCCCTCATTCAAGGTTGGTCAAACAAAGGTTGAAAAGATGCACTTTTTTTGGCTTTCTCAGAATTGAGTTTTAAAGTGGATTTAGATACCCATTTGAGAGATAAGCATGGACACCTCTTTTTATGAGATTTGAAATTAGTTCACCCTCGTTCAAGGTTTGTCAAACCAAGGTTGAAACTATGCACTTTGGTCGATTTTCTCGTAATTGAGTTTTGTAAGTGGTTTTAGGTATCCATTTGAGTGATAAGCATGGACACCTAATTTTATGATATTTGGAGCTATTTTGGCCCTCATTCAAGATTGCTGAAGCCAAGGTTGAAGATATGCACTTTGGTCAACTTTCTCGTAATTGAGTTTTGAAAGTGGATTTAGATACCCATTTTAAACATAATCATGGAAACCTATTTTATGAAAGTGGATTTACATACCCATTTGAGAGATAAGCATGGACACCTATTTTTATGATATTTGGATCTATTTCGGCCATTGTTCAAGGTTGGTGAAACAAAGGTTGAAAATATTCTCTCTTGTAGACTTTCTCGGAATTGAAATTTTAAAGTAGATTTAGATACTCATTTGAGAGATGAGCATGGACACTTATTTTTATGAGATTTGGAATTATTTTGACCCTCATTCAAGGTTTATCAAACAAGGGTTGAAAACATGCACTTTTGTTGAGTTTCTCGGAATTGAAATTTTAAAGTAGATTTAGATATACAAATTTGAAAGATAAGCATGGACACCTATTTTGATGAGATTTGGAGCTATTTTGTCCCTCGTTTAAGGTTGGTGAAACCAAGTTTGAAAATATGCACATTTTTCGACATTCTCGGAATTGAGTTTTGAAAGTGGATTTAGGTATTCATTTGAGAGATAAGCATGGACACCTATTTTTATGAGATTTGGAACTATTTTGGCCCTCGTTCAAGGTTGGTCAAACCAAGGTTGAAAATATGCACTTTTTTTGACTTTCTTAGAATTGAGTTTTGAAAGTGGATTTATATACCTATTTGACAGATAAGCATGAACAACTATTTTTTGAAAGTGGGTTTAGGTACCCATTTGAGAGATAATCATGGACACCTATGTTTATGAGATTTTGAGCTATTTTGGCCCTCGTTCAAGGTTGGTGAAAGCAAGGTTGAAAATATGCACTTTTGTCACCTTTCTCAGAATTAAAATTTTAAAGCATGAGCACCTATTTTTATCAGAATTGGAGCTAGTTCAGCCTTGGTTAAAGGTTGGTCAAAGGTTGGTCAAACCAAGGTTGAAAAATCCACTTTATAAGATTTGGATCTATTTTGACACTCGTTTAAGGTTGGTCAAACAGAGGTTAAAAATATGCACTTTTATCCACTTTCTCGGAACTGAGTTTTGAAAGTGGATTTAGGTACCTATTTAAGAGATAAGCATGGACACCTATTTTTATGAGATTTGGAGCTATTTTGGCCCTGATTCAAGGTTGGTCAAACCAAGGTTGAAAATATGCACTTTTGTTGACTTTCTAGGAGGTGAGATTTGAAAGTGGATTTAGGTACCAATTTGAGAGATAAGCATGGACACCTATTTTTATGAGATTTAAAGCGTTTTTGGCCCTCGTTCAAGGTCGGTCAAACAAAGGTTGAAAAGATACACTTTTGTCGACTTTCTTACAATTGAGTTTTGAAAGTGGAATTAGGTACCGATTTGAGAGATAAGCATGGACACCTATTTTTATGAGGTTTGGAGCTATTTTCGCCCTCGTTCAAGGTTGGTCAAACAAACGTTGAAAATATGCACTTTTGTCGACTTGCTTGGAATTGAGTTTTGAAAGTGGATTTAGGTACCCATTTGAGAGATAAGCATGGACACCTATCTTTTATGAGATTTGGAACTATTTTGGCCCTCGTTCAAGGTTGGTCAAACCAAGGTTGAAAAGTAGCACTTTTGTCGGCTTTCTTGGAATTGAGTTTTCAAAGTGGATTTAGGTACCCATTTGAGAGATAAGCACAGACACCTACTTTTATGAGATTTTGATCTATTTTTCCCCGCGTTCAAGGTTGGTCAAACCAAGGTTGAAAATATGCACTTTTGTCGACTTTCTCGGAATTGTGTTTTTAAAGTGGAGTTAGGTACCCATTTGAGAGATAACTATGGACACCTATTTTTTTTAGATTTGGAGCTATTTTGGCCCTTGCTCAAGGTTTGTCAAACCAAGGTTGAAAATATGCACTTTTATCGACTTTTTCAAAATTGAAATTTTAAATTAGATTTAGATACCCATTTGAGAGATGAGAATGGAAACCTATTTTTATGATATATGAAGCTATTTTGGCCCTCATTTAAGATTGGTCAAACCAAGGTTGAAAATATGCACTTTTGTCGACTTTCTCGGAATTGAGTTTTGAAAGTGGATTTAGGTACCCATTTTGAGAGATAAGTATCGACAACTATTTTTATGATATTTGGGGATATTTTGGTCCTCGTTCAACGTTGGTCAAACCAAGGTTGAAAATATGCACTTTTGTCGACTTTCTTGGAACTGAGTTTTGAAAGCGGATTTAGGTACCCATTTGAGAGACAAGCATGAACAAAATTTTTTAGAAGATTTGGAGCTATTTTGGCCTGCATTCAAGGTTGGTCAAACCAAGGCTGAAAATATATACTTTTGAAAGATAAGCATGGACACCTAATTTTATGAGATTTGGAGCTATTTTCACCCTCATTCAAGGTTGGTCAAACCAACGTTGAAAATATGCAATTTTGTCAACTTTCTAGAAATTGAGTTTTGAAACAAGATTTAGGTACCCATTTGAGAGATAAGCATGGACACCTAGTTTTAGGATATTTGGAGCCATTTTGGCTCTCATTCAAGGTTGGTCAAACAATGGTTGAAAATATGCACTTTTGTTGACTTTCTCGTAAATGAGTTTTGAAAGTGGATTTAGTTACCCATTTGTAGCTATTTTTCCTCTCTTTCAATCTTGGTCAAATCGAGGTTGAAAATATGCACTTTTGTCAACTTTCTCAGAAGTAAGTTTTGAAAGTAGATTTAGGTACCCATTTGAGAGATAAACATGGATACCTATTTTTATGAGATTCGAAGCTATTTTGGTCCTCATTTTTAGGTATTTCTTTTTTTAGGGTAGTAGGGTCTATCAAAAATATGCTGAGTGGGTACCCGTTGGATGCAAAATTCAATTCCATATCCAATGAGCTCTCTTGATCAAAATTTGAGTAAAAACATAGGGAGATATGTTGAAAATACGAAGGAAAAAAGTTGTTTTTTTTATGATACCTATCCCTAAATTTATATTAAAAATTTGTTTAAGACCTATACGGTATTTCAAATTTAAATCAATTTCATTGGCTAACACATGATGAAATGGAATTTGAATTAGAGTTAACAAGCCCATTTTGAGTTAAAATTTCCTCTAATGGGTTGAAAGTATACACTTTTGTCGACTTTCTCGGATTTGAAATTTCAAAGCGGATTTAGGTACTCGTTTGAGAGATAAGCATTGAAACCTATTTTTATCACATTTGGGGTATTTTGTCCCTCGTTCAAGGTTGTTCAAACCTTGGTTGAAAAGATGCACTTTTTTTGAATTTCTCGGAATTGAGTTTTGAAAGTTGATCTAGATACCCATTTGAGAGATAAGTATTGACACCTATTTTTATGAAATTTGGCGCTATTTTGGTCCTCGTTTAAGTTTGGTCGAACCAAGGTTGAACATATGCACTTTTGTCGACTTTATTAGAATTAAGTTTTGAAAGTGGATTTAGGTACCCATTTGAAAGATAAGCATGCACACCTATTTTCATGAGATTTGGATTTAATTTTTGCCCTCTTTCAAGGTTGATCAAAACAAGGTCGATAATATGCACTTTTGTCGACTTTCTCAGAATTGAAATTTTAAAGTAGATTTAGATACCCATTTGAAAGATAAGCATGGACACATATTTTTGTGAGAGTTGGAGCTATTTTGGACCTTGTTCAAGGTTTGTCAAACCAACGTTGAAAAGATGCACTTGTGTCGACTTTCTTGGAATTGAGTTTTGACAGTTGATTGAGGTACCCATTTGAGAGATAAGCATGGACACCTATTTTTATGTGATTTGGAGCTATTTTAGCACTTATTCAAGGTTGGTCAAACAAAGGTTGAAAATATGCAGTTTTTTCGACTTTCCCAAAATTGAGATTTAAAAGTAGATTTAGGTACCCATTTGAGACATAAGCATGGACACCTATTTTTATGAGATTTGGAGATATTTTGGCCCTCTTTCAAGGTTGGTACAGTCAAGGTTTAAAATATCCACTTTTGTCGACTTTCTCTGAATTGAAATTTGAAAGTGAATTTGGGTACCCATTTAAGAGATGAGAATGGACACCTATTTTTATGAGATTTTGATATATTTTGTCCCTCATTCAAGGTTGGTCAAACGAAGGTTGAAAAGATGCACTTTTGTCCACTTTCTCAAAATTGAGTTTTGAAAGTGGATTTAGGTACCCATCTGAGAAATAAGCATGGACACCTATTTTTATGAGATTTGGAGCTATTTTGGCCGTCATTCAAGGTTGGTCAAAACAACATTCAAGATATGCAATTTTGTCGACTTTCTTGGAATTGAAATTTAAAAGTAGATATAGATACCCATTTGAGAGATAAGCATGGACACCTATTTCTATGAGGTTTGGAGCTATTTTGGCAATCGTTCAAGTTTGAAAAAATGCACTTTTGTCGAATTTCTCATAATTGAGTTTCGAAAGTGGATTTAGGTACGGATTTGAGAGAAAAGCATGGACACCTATTTTTATGAGATTTGGAGCTATTTTTCCCCTCGTTCAAGGTTGGTCAAACCAACGTTGAAGAAATGCACTTTTGTCAACTTTCTGGCAATTGAGTTTTGAAAGTGGATTTAAGAACGCACTTGAGAGATGAGTATGGACACCTATTTTTATGAGATTTGGATCTATTTTGGCCCTCGTTCAAGGTTGGTCAAACCATGGTTGAAAATATGCATTTTTATCGACATTCTCAGAATTGAAATTTTAAACTAGATTTAGATACCCATTTGAGAGATAAGCATGGAAACCTATTTTTATGAGATATGAAGCTATGTTGGCCATCATTGAAGGTTGGTCAAACCAAGGTTGAAAATATGCACTTTTGTCAACTTTCTCGAAATTGAGTTTTGAAAGTGGATCTAGGTACCCATTCAAGAGATTAGTATGGACACCTATTTTTATGATATTTGGAGCTATTTTGGTTCTCATTCAAGGTTGGTCAAACCAAGCTTCAAAATATGCACTTTTGTTGACATTCTTGGAACTGAGTTTTGAAAGAGGATTTAGGTACCCATTTGAGAGATAAGCATGGAAAACTATTTTTATGATATTTGGAGCTATTTTGGCCCCCATTCAAGGTTGGTCAAACCAAGGCTTAAGAGATGTACTTTTGTTGAATTTCTCGGAATTGAGTTTTGAAAGTGGATTTAGGTATACATTTCAGAGATAACCAGGGACACCTATTTTTATGATATTTGGAGCTATTTTGGCCCTCGTTCAAGGTTGGTCAACCAATGTTGAAAATATGAACTTTTGTCGACTTTCTCGGAATTGAGCTTTGAAAATGGATTTAGGTACCCATTTGAGAGATAAGCATGGTCACCTATTTTTATGAGATTTGGAGCTATTTTGGCCCTCATTCAAGGTTGGTCAAACCAACGTTGAAAAGATGCAATTTTGTCGACTGTCTTGCAATTGAGTTTTGAAAGTAGATTTAGGTAGCCATTTGAGAGATAAGAATGGACACCTACTTTTAGGAGATTTGGAGCTATTTTGGTTCGCGTTCAAGGTTGGTCAAACCCAGGTTGAAAATATGCACTTTTGTCGACTTTCTCAGAATTGAAATTTTTAAGTAGATTTAGATACCGATTTGAGAAATAAGCATGGACACCTATTATTATGATATTTGGAGTTACTTTTTCCCTTGTACAAGGTTGGTCAAACCTGTAAATTTGAGCACATAGATCTGTAGACAAACACACAAATCACAAAGTAGATCACATAATTTACTCAGCAATTGAAGAATGAGACAGTGCAAAAATGGATTGCAGCTGTGAATGCTTTCATTAATAAAAAAAATAATCAGATGATAATTACAATGAAGTAAAATGGCTTTAATAGCCACATGAAATTTGAATCCACATGAGTCAATTTGAATTGATAGACTCTACTTGACTGTAGGTAACTAAGACCTTGTCTAAATCACTATCGGAGGTCCCAGTTGTTAATTGACCTTGTCTAAACCATAACCGGAGTTCATCGGAGCTCTAAGACACAACTCAAGTGTTACATTAAGTGTTGACTAAGGTTAACTGACTGTGGTAGGTGAGAAATGCGCCCCACATGAGTGTAGTCAAGTAAACCTAGCGTTAACTGAACGTAGAGGACTAGAACTGAATGCGACTGACTCTTAACTTAGCTTGACTAGTCATCAACTGAAGTGAACTAACCTTGGTTGGTTTTGACACTCCCAGTGGCTTCCTAAATTGTAGGGATTGGTCTAGGAGGCTCCTAAACTAATGCAATCAAGTGCAATCAGTGGTAGTGAGCCTCAATTAGTGTTCCCCAAAATTTAGTAACTGAAACATGTGCCCCAATTAGGCCAAGTGGACCCAATGGTGTTAATGACTATAAATAGACTGGATGGACTCTCGATTTAGACATATGAACAAATTTGGAAAAGGGAGGATTAATAATTCTAACAAAACCAAGGTTGAAGATATGCACTTTTCTTAACTTTCTCAGAATTGAGTTTTGAAAAGGGATTTAGGTACCCATTTGAGAGATAAGCATAGACACCTATTTTTATCAGATTTGGAGCTATTTTTGCCCTTATTCAAGGTTGCTCAAACCAAGGTTTCAAATATGCACTTTTGTCAACATTCTCGGAATTAAGTTTCAAAAGCGGATTTAGGTACCCATTTTAGAGCTAAGCATGGACACCTATTTTTATGACATTTGGAGTTATTTTTGCTCTCGTTAAAGGTTGGTCAAACCAAGGTTGAAAATATGCACTTTTGTCGACTTTCTCGCAATTGAAATTTTATAGTAGATTTAGATACCCATTTGAGAGATAATCATGGACACCTATTTTTATGAGATTTGGAACTATTTCATCCCTCATTAAAGGCTGGGGAAATCAACATTGAAAAGGTGCACTTTTTTCGACTTTCTTGGAATTGAGTTTTGAAAGTGGATTTAGGTACCCATTTGAGAGATAAGCATGGACACCTATTTTTATGAGATTTCGAGCTATTTTAGCCCTCGTTCAAGGTTAGTCAAACCAAGTTTGAAAATATCCACTTTTGTCAACTTTCTCGGAATTGAAATTTGAAAGTGGATTTAGGTACTTGAGAGATAAGCATCGACACTTATTTGTATGAGATTTGGAGCTATTTTAGCCCTCATTCAAGGTTAGTCAACCCAAGGTTGAAAAGATGAACTTTTGTTGATTTTCTCAGAATTGAAGTTTGAAACTGGATCTAGGTACCCATTTGAGAGATAAGCATGGACACCTATTTTTATGAAATTTGGAGCTATTTTGGCCCTCGTTTCAAGGTTGGGCAAACCAAGGTTGAAAATATGCACCATTTTTTACTTTCTCAGAATTGAGTTTTGGAAATGTATTTAGGTTCCCATTTGAGAGATAAGCATGCAAACCTATTTTTATAATATTTGGAGCTATTTTGGCTCTCATTCAAGCTTGGTCAAACCAAGGTTGAAAATATGCAGTTTTGTCGACTTTCTCGGAATGGAGTTTGGAAAGTGGATTTAGGTGCCCATTTGAGAGATAACCATGGACACCTATTTTTATGAGATTTGGAGCTATTTTGGCCCTTGTTACAAGTTGATAAAACCAAGGTTGAAAAATATGCACTACTTTCATGATATTTGGAGTTATTTTTGCACTCTTTCAAGGTTTGTCAAACCAAGGTAGATAATATGCACTTTTGTTGAATTTCTCGAAATTGAAATTTTAAAGTAGATTTAGATACTAGTTTGAAAGATAAGCATGGACACCTATTTTTATGATATTTGGAGCTATTTTGGACCTCGTTCAAGGTTGGTCAAACCAACGTTTAAAAGATGCACTGGTGTCAATTTCCTTGGAATTCAGTTTTGAAAATTGATTTAGGTAACCATTTGAGAGATAAGAATGGACACCTATTTTTATGAGACTTGGTGGTATTTTGGCCCTCATTCAAGGTTGGTCAAACCAAGGTTGAAAATATGCACTTTTGTCGATTTTCTCTAAATTGAGATTTGAAAGTAGATTTAGGTACACATTTGAGAGATAAGTATGGAAACCTATTTTTATGATATTTGGAACTATTTTTTCCCTCGTTCAAGTTTGGTACAACCAAGGTTGAGAATATCCACTTTTGTCGACTTTCTCAGAATTGAAATTTGAAAGTGAATTTAGGTAACCTTTGAGAGATGAGTATGGACACCTATTTTTATGAGATTTGGAGCTATTTTGGCCCTTGGTTAAGCTTGGTCAAACCAAGGTTGAAACTGGATTTAGATACCCATTTGAAAGTGGATATAGATACCCATTTGAAAGTGGATTTAGTTACCGAGTTGAAAGTGGATTTAGAGCCCCTTTTGAAAGATAAGCATAGACACCTATTTTTATAAGATTTGGAGTTATTTCGGCCCTCAGTCCAGGTTGGTCAAACCAAGGTTGAAAATATGCACTTTTATCGACTTTCTTAGAATTGAGTTTTGAAACTGGATTTAGGTACCCATTTGAGAGATAATCATGGACACCTATTTTTATGAGGTTTGGAGCTATTTTGGCACTCGTTCAAGGTTGGTCAAACCAAGTTTGAAAAGATGCACTTTTGTCCACTTTCTCGGAATTGAGTTTTGAAAGTGGATTTAGGTACAGATTTGATGATGAGCATGGACACCTATTTTTATGAGATTTGGAGCTATTTTGCCCCTCATTCAAGGTTGGTCAAACCAAGGTTGAAGATATGCACTTTTGTCAACTTTCTCGAAATTGAGTTTTGAAAGTGGATTCAGGTACCCATTTGAGAGATAAGTATGGACACCTATTTTTATGAGATTTGGACCTATTTTGGCGCTTATACAAGGTTGGTCAAACCAAGGTTGAAAATAGGCACTTTTATTGACTTTCTCAGAATTGAAAATTTAAAGTAGATTTAGATACCCATTTGAGAGATAAGCATGGACACATTTTTTTATGATATTAGGAGCTATTTTGGCCCTCGTTCAAGGTTGGTCAAACCGAGGTTTAAAAGATGCACTTTTTTCATTTTTCTCGGAATTAGGTTTTGAAAGTGGATTTAGATACCCATTTGAAAGATAAACATGGACACCTATTTTTATGTGATTTGGAGCTATTTTGGCCCTCATTCAAGGTTGGTCAAACCAAGGTTGAAAATATGCACTTTTGTCCACTTTCTCAGAATGGAAATTTTAAAGTACATTTAGATACATTTGAGAGATAAGCATGGACACATAATTTTATGAGATTTGGAGTTATTTTTTCCCTCGTGCAAGGTTGGTCAAACCAAGGTTGAAAAGAAGCACTTTTGTCGACTTTCTTGGATTTCGGTACTCATTTGAGAGATAAGCATGGACACCTATTTTTGTGAGATTTGGAGCATTTTTGGCCCTCGTTCAAGGTTTCTCAAACAAAGGTTTAAAATATGCATTTTTGTCGACATTCTCGGAATTAAGTTTTGAGAGAGGATTTAGGTACCCATTTGAGAGCTAAGCACAGACACCTATTTTTATGAGATTTTGAGTTATTTTGGATCTCGCTAAAGGTTGCTCAAACCAAGGTTAAAAATTTGCACTTTTGTTGACTTTCTCGGAATTGAAATTTTAAAGTAGATTTAGATACCCATTTTAGAGATAAGCATGGACACCTATTTTTATGAGATTTAGAGCTATTTTGTCCCGCATTAAAGGATGGTCAAACCAATGTTGAAAAGATGCACTTTTGTCGAATTTATTGGAATTGAGTTTTGAAAGTGGATTTAGGTACCCATTTGAGAGATAAGCATGGACACCTATTTTTTATGAGATTTGGAGCTATTTTGGCTCTTGTTCAAGGTTGGTCAAACCAAGCTTGAAAATATGCACTTTTGTCGACTTTCTGGGAATTGAAATTTGAATGTGGATTTAGGTACCGACTCGAGAGGTAAGCATGGACACCTATTTGTATGAGATTTGGAGCTATTTTTGGCCCTCGTTCAAGGTTAGTTAAACTAAGGTTGAAAATATGCACTTTTGATAATTTTCTCGGAATTGAGTTTTGAAAGTGGATCTAGGTACCCATTTGAGAGATAAGAATGGACACCTATTTTTATGAAATTTGGAGATATTTTGGCCCTCATCTCAAGGTTGAAAATATGAACTTTTTTGACTTTCTCAGAATTGCATTTTGATATTGTATTTAGGTACCCATTTGTGAGATAAGCATGGAAACCTATTTTTATAATATTTGGATCTATTTTGGCCCTCATTCAAGCTTTGTCAAACCAAGGTTGAAAATATGCACTTTTGTCGACATTCTCGAAATTGAGTTTTGAAAGTGGATTTAGGTACCCATTTGAAAGATGAGCATGGACACCTCTTTTTATGAGATTTGGAGCTATTTTGGCCCTCATTACAAGTTGGTCAAACCAAGGTTGAAAAATATGCACTACTTTCATGATATTTGGAGTTATTTTTTCCCTCTTTCAAGGTTGGTCAAACAGAGGTTAGATACCCATTTGGAAGATAAGCATGGACACCTATTTTTATGATATTTGGAGATATTTTGGACCTCGTTCAAGGTTGGTCAAACCAAGGGTGACAAGATGCACTTTTGTCGACTTTCTCGGAATTGAGTTTTGAAAGTGGATTTAGGTATAGACTTGACAGATAAACATGGACACCTATTTTTATGATATTTGGAGATATTTTGGACCTCATTCAAGGTTGGTCAAACCAAGGTTGAAAAGATGCACTTTTGTAGACTTTCTCAAAATTGAGTTTTGAAAGTGGATTTAGGTACGGATTTGATAGGTAAGCATGGACACCTATTTTTATGAGATTTGATGCTATTTTTTCCCTCATTCAGGGTTGGTCAAATGAAGGTTAAAGATATACAGTTTTGTTAACTTTCTCACAATTGAGTTTTGAAAGTGGATTTAGGTACCCACTTGAGATATAAGTATGGACACCTATTTTTATGAGATTTGGATCTATTTTGGCCCTCATTCAAGGTTGGTCAAACCAAGGTTTAAAATATGCACTTTTATTGACTTTCTCAGAATTGAAATTAAGTAGATTCAGATACCCATTTGAGTTCTAAGCATGGACACCTTTTTTATGATATTTGGATCTATTTTGGCACCCGTTCAAGGTTGGTCAAGCCAAGGTTGAAAAGATGCACTTTTGTTGACTTTCTCGGAATTCAGTTTTAAAAGTGGATTTAGATACCCATCTAAAAGATAAGCATAGACACGTATTTTATGATATTTGGAATTATTTCAACCCTCGTTCAAGGTTGGTAAAACCAAGGTTGAAAATATACACTTTAGCAACTTTCTCAAAATTGAAATTTTAAAGTAGATTTAGATACCCATTGGAGCTATTTGGCACTCGTTCAAGGTTGGTTAAACCAAGGTTGAAAATATGCACTTTTGTCAACTTTCTCAGAATTAAGTTTTGAAAGTGGATTTAGGTACCCATTTGAGAGATAAGCATGGACACCTAGTTTTATGAGATTTGGAACTATTTTGGCCCTCGCTCAAGGTTGCTCAAACCAAGGATTAAAATATGCAATTTGTCGACATTCTCGTAATTAAGTTTTGAAAGCGTATTTAGGTACCCATTTCAGAGCTAAGCATATTGGACACCTATTGTTATGAGGTTTGAAGCTATTTTGGCCCTTGTTCAAGGTTGGTCAAACCAAGGTTGAAAATATGCACTTTTGTCTTCTTTTTCGGAATTGAGTTTGGAAAGTGGGTTTAGTTACCCATTTGAGAGGTAAGCATGGACACTATTTTTATGAGATTTGGTGCTTTTTTGGCCGAAGTTCATGGTTATTCAAACCAAGGTTGAAAATATGCACTTTTGTTGATTTTATCGGAATTGAGTTTTGAAAGTGGATTTAGGTACCATTTGAGAGATTAGAATGAACACTTATTTTATGAAATTTGTAGCTATTTTATCCCTCATTCAAGGTTGGGAAAACGAAGGTTGAAAATATGACCTTTTGTCAAGTTTTTCAGAATTGAGTTTTGAAAATGTATTTAGGTACCCATTTGAGAGATAAGCATGGAAACCTATTTTTATGAGATTTGGAGCTATTTTCTCCCTCGTTCAAGCTTGGTCAAACCAAGGTTGAAAATATACAATTGTGTTGACTTTCTTGGAATTGAGTTTTGAACATGGATTTAGGTACCGATTTGAGAGATAAGCATGGACACCTCTTTTATGAGATTTTGAGCTATTTTGGCCCTCATTACAAGTTGGTCAAATCAAGGTTGAAAATATGCACTTTTGTTGACTCTTTTAGAATTAAGTTTTGAAAGTGGATTTACCTATCCATTTGAGAGATAAGCATGGACTCCTATTTTTATGTGATTTGGAGCTATTTTTTCCCTCGTTGAAGGTTGGCCAAACCAAGGTTGAAAATATCCACTTTTGTCGTCATTCTCAGAATTGAAATTTCAAAGTGGATTTGGGTGCCCATTTGAGAGATAATCATGTACACCTATTTTTATGAGATTTGGAGCTATTTTGGACCTCATTCAAGGTTGGTCAAACCAAGGTTTAAAAGATTCACTTTTGTCTACTTTCTTGGAATTGAGTTTTGAAAGTGGATTTACTTACCCATTTGAGAAATTAGCATCGACACCTATTTTTATGAGATTTGGAGGTATTTTATCCCTCCTTCAACGTTCATTAAACCAAAGTTAAAAATATGCACTTTTTTTACATCGAGAGGTAAGAATGGACACCTATTTTTGTAAGATTTGGAACTATTTGGCCCTCATTCAAGGTTGGTACAACTAAGGTTGAAAATATGCACTTTTGTCTACTTTTTCGGAATTAAGTTTTGAAAGTGGATTTAGGTACTCATTTCAGAGATAAGTATGGACACCTGTTTTTTGAGATTTGGAGCTATTTTGGGCCTCGTTCTAGATTGGTCAAACCAAGGTTGAAAATATGCAGTTTTGTCAACTTTCTTGGAATTGAAATTTTAAAGTAGATTTAGATACCCATTTGATAGATAAAGATGGACACATATTTTTATGAGATTTGGAGGTATTTTGGCTATTGTTCAAGGTTGGTCAAACCAAGGTTCAAAAGATGCACTTTTGTTGACTTTGTCATAATAGAGTTTTGAAAGTATTTAGTTACCCATTTGAGAGATAAGCTATTTTAGCCCTCACTCAAGGTTGGTCAAACCAAGGGTTAAAATATTCACTTTTATTGACTTTGTCAAAATTGAGTTTTGAAAGTGGATTTAGGTACCCATTTGAGGGATAAGCATGGACACCTATTTTTATGAGAATTGGAGCTATTTTGGCCATCGTTCTAGGTTGGTCAAAACAACGTTGAAAAGATGCACTTTTGTCGACTTTCTCGTAATTGAGTTTTGAAAGTGGATTTAGGTACCGATTTGAGAGATAAGCATGAACACATATTTTTATAATATTTTGAGCTATTTTGGCCTGTGTTCAAGGTTGGTCAAACCAACGTTGAAAATATACAGTTTTTCGACTTTCTCGGAATTGAAATTTGAAAGTGAATTTAGGTACCGATTTGTGAGATAAGCATGGACACCTATTTTTATGAGATTTGGAGCTAGTTTTTCCCTCATTCAAGGTTGGTAAAACCAAGGTTGAAAATATCCACTTTTGTTGTTTTCTGGGAATTGAAATTTGAAAGTGTATTTAGGTACCCATTTGTGAGATAAGCATGGACACCTATTTTTATGAGATTTAGAGTTGTTTTTGCCCTCGTTCAAGGTTGGTCAAACCAAGGATGAAGATGTGCACTTTTGTTGAGTTTCACGGAATTGATTTTTGAAAGTGGATTTAGGTACCCATTTGAGAGATAAGCATGGACACCTATTTTTAAGCGATTTGGAGCTATTTTGGATCTCGTTCAAGGTTAGTCAAACCAAGGTTAAAAATATACACTTTTTTCCCATTTTCTTGGAATTGAGTTTTGAAGGTGAATTTACGTAACTATTTGAGAGATAAGCATGGACAACTATTTTTATGAGATTTGGAGGTATTTTGGCCCTTGTTCAAGGTTGGTCAAACCAAGGTTGAAAATATGCACTTTTGTCGACTTTCTCGGAATTGAAATTTTAATGTAGATTTAGATAACCATTTGAGAGATAAGCATGAACACCTATTTTTATGAGATTTGGAGCTATTTTGGCCCTTGTTCAAGGTTGGTCAAACCAATGTTGAAAATATGAAATTTTGTCGACTTTCTCAGAATTGAGCTTTGAAAGTGGATTTAGGTACCCATTTGAGAGATAAGCATGGGCAACTATTTTTATAAGGTTTTGAGTTATTTTGGCCCTTGTTCAAGATTGGTCAAAGAAATGTTGAAAATATGCACTTTTTCGACTTTCTAGGAATTTAAATTAGATTTAGATACCGATTTAAGAGATAAGCATGGTCACTTATTTTTATGAGATTTATAGTTATTTTGGCGCTCGTTCAAGGTTGGTAAAACATTGAACAATGCAATTTTGTCGACTTTCTAGGAATCGAATTTTAAAAGTAGATTTAGGTACCCATTTGAGAGATAAGCATGGACACCTATTTTTATCAGACTTGGAGCTATTTTTCCCCTCGTTCATGGTTTGTCAAACCAAGGTTGAACATATGCACTTTTGTCAACTTTCTCACAATTGAGTTTTGAAATTGGATTTTGGTACCCATTTCAGAGATAAGTATGGACACCTATTTTTATGATATTTGGATATATTTTGGCGCTCATTCAAGGTTGGTCAAACCAAGGTTGGAAATATGCACTTTTATCAACTTTCTCAGAATTGAAATTTTCAAGTAGATTTAGGTACCCATTTGAGAGATAAGCATGGACACCTTTTTTATGAGATTTGGAGCTATTTTGGTCCTCAATTAAGGTTGGTCAAACCAAGGTTTGAAAGTTGCACTTTTGTCGACTTTTTTAGAATTCAGTTTTGAAAGTGGATTTAGATACCCATTTGAAACATAAACATGGACACACATTTTTATGACATTTGGTGTTATTTCGGCCCTCGTTCAAGGTTGGTCAAACCAAGGTTGAAAATATGCACTTTTATCAACTTTCTTAGAATTGAAATTTTAAAGTAGATTTAGCTACCCATTTGAGAGATAAGCATGGAAACCTATTTTTAGGAGGTTTGGAGCCATTTTGGCACTCGTTCAACGTTGGTCAAACCAAGGTTGAAAAGATGCACTTTTGTTGAATTTCTGGGAATTGAGTTTTGAAAGTGGATTTAGGTAACCATTTGAGACATAACCATGGACACCAATTTTTCTGAGATTTGGAGCTATTTTGGCCCTCGTTCAAGGTTGGTCAAACCAAGGTTGAAAATATGCACCTTTTTCAACTTTCTTGGATTTGAGTTTTGAAAGTGGATTTAGGTTCCCATTTGAGAGATTAGCATGGACACATCTTTTTATGAGATTTGGAGCTATTTTGGCCCTCCTTACAAGTTGGTGAAACCAAGGTTTAAAAATATGCACTTTTTTCGACTTTCTTGTAATTGTGTTTTGAAAGTGGATTTACCTATCCATTTGAGCAATAAGCATGGACACCTATTTTTATGCGATTTGGAGCTATTTTTTCTGTTGTTCAAGGTTGGTTAAACCAAGCTTGAAAATATCCACTTTTATCGTCATTCTCGGAATTGAAATTTTAAAGTCGATTTAGGTACCCATTTGAGAGATAATCATGCACAGCTATTTTTATGATATTTGTAGCTATTTTGGCCCTCATTCAAGGTTGGTCAAACCAAGGTTTAAAAGATGCACTTTTGTCGAATTTCTCGTAATTGAGTTTTAAAAGTGGATTTAGGTACCCATTTTAGAGATAACCATGGACACCTATTTTTACGAGGTTTGGAGCTATTTTAGCCCTCATTCAAGGTTGGCCAAACCAAGGTTGAAAATTTTCGCTTTTTTCTACTTTCTCGGAATTGAGTTTTGAAACTAGATTTACTTACCCATTTGAGAGATTAGCATGGGCACCTATTTTTATAAGATTTAGAGCTACTTTTTCCCTCTTTGAACGTTGGTTAAACCAAGGTTGAAAATATGCACTTTTGTCAACTTTTTGGGAATTGAAATTTTAAAGTAGATTTAGATACCCATTTAAGAGTTAAGGATGGACACCTATTTTTCTGAGATTTGAGACTATTTTGGCCCTCATTCAATGTTGGTAAAACCAAGGTTGAAAAGATGCACTTTTATCGAATTTTTCGGAATTGAGTTTTGAAGGTGGATTTAGTTACGCATTTCTGAGATAAGCATGGACACATATTTTTATGATATTTGGAGCTACTTTTGGCCTTGTTCAAGTTTGGTCCAACAAAGGTTGAAAATATGCACTTTTGTTTACTTTTCTCGAAAATTTGAAATTTTAAAGTAGATCTAGATACCCATTTGATAGATAAGGATGGACAGATATTTTTATGAGATTTGGAGGTATTTTGTCTCTCGTCCAAGGTTGGTCAAACCAAGGTTCAAAAGATGCACTTTTGTCCACTTTCTCAAAATAGAGTTTGGAACTTAGTTACCCATTTGAGAGATAACCATGGACACCTATTTTTATAATATTTAGAGCTATTTTAGCCCTCATTTAATATTGCTCAAACCAAGGGTTAAAATATTCACTTTTGTCGACTTTCTCGTAATTGAGTTTTGACTGTGGATTTAGGTACCCATTCAAGGGATAAGCATGGACACCTATCTTTATGATATGTGGAGCTATTTTTGCCCTCGTCTAAGGTTGCTTAGACAAAGGTTTAAAATATGCACTTTTGTCGACATTCTCATAATTAAGTTTGAAACTGGATTTAGGTACCCATTTGAGAGTTAAGCATGGACCCTTATTTTTATGAGATTTGGAAATACTTTGGCTCTTGTTAAAGGTTGGTCAAACCAAGGTTGAAAATATAAACTTTTGTCGACTTTCTCGGAATTGAAATTTTAAAGTAGATTTAGATACCCATTCGAGACTCAAGCATGGACACCTATTTTTATGAGATTTGCAGCTATTTTGTCCCTCATTAAAGGCTATTCAAAACAACGTTGAAAAGATGCACTTTTGTCAACTTTCTCAAAAATGAGTTTTGAAAGTGGATTTAGGTACCCATTTGAGAGATAAGCATGGAAACCTATTTTTTATGAGATTTGGAGCTATTTTGGTCCTCATTCAAGGTTAGTCAAACCAAGTTTTAAAATATGTACTTTTGTCGACTCTCTCAGAATTGAAATTTCAAAGTGGATTTATGTACCCACTTGAGAGATAAGCATTGACACCTATTTGTATGAGATTTGGAGCTATTTTGGCCCTCGTTCAAGGTTAGTAAAGTGGATATAGGTACCCATTTGGCACTTTTGTTAATTTTCTCGGAATTGAGTTTTGAAAGTGGATATAGGTACCCATTTGAGAGATAAGCATGGACACCTATTTTTATGAAATTTGGAGATATTTTGGCCCTCATTTCAAGGTTGGGCAAACCCAGGTTTAAAATATGCACTTTTTTGACTTTCTTGGAATTGAGTTTTGAAAGTGTATTTAGGTACCCATTTGAGAGATAAGCATGGAAACCTATTTTTATAATATTTGGAGCTATTTTGGCCCTCATTCAACCTTAGTCAAACCAACGTTGAAAATCTGCACTTTTGTCGACTTTCTGAGAATTGAGTTTTGAATGTGGATTTAGGTACCTATTTGAGAGATAAGCATAGACACCTCCTTTTATTAGATTTGGAGTTATTTTGGCCCTCGTTACAAGTTGGTCAAACCAAGGTTGAAAATATGCACTACTTTCATGGTATTTGGAGTTATTTTTTCCCTCTTTGAAAGTAGGTCAAACCAAGGTTGATAATTTGCACTTTTGTTGACATTATCAAAATTGAAATTTTAAAGTAGATTTACATACCCATTTGAAAGATAAGCATGGACACCTATCTTTATCATATTTGGAGCTATTTTGGACCTCGTTCAAGGTCGATCAAACAAAGGTTGAAGATATGCACTTTTGTCAACTTTCTCAACTTTGAGTTTTGAAAGTGGATTTAGGTATCTATTTGAGAAATAAGTATGGACACCTATTTTTATGAGATTTGGATATATTTTGGCTGTCATTCAAGGTTGGTCAAACCAAGGTTGAAAATATGCACTTTTATTGACTTTCTCAGAATCGAAATTTTAAAGTAGATTTAGATACCCATTTGAGATATAAGCATGGACACCTTTTTTAATGAGATTTGGAGCTATTTTGGCCCTCGTTCAAGGTTGGTCAAACTAAGGTTGAAAAGATATACTTTTGTCGACTTTCTCGAAATGTAGTTTTGAAAGTGGATTTAGTTACAAATTTGAGAAATAAGCATGGACACCTATTTTTATGAGATTTGGAGCTATT
This sequence comes from Pseudotsuga menziesii, assembly GCA_001517045.1. Classification (NCBI taxonomy): domain Eukaryota; kingdom Viridiplantae; phylum Streptophyta; class Pinopsida; order Pinales; family Pinaceae; genus Pseudotsuga; species Pseudotsuga menziesii. The sequence continues at coordinate 1,056,081 of LPNX011143784.1, forward strand.
TTGGCCCTCGTTCAAGGTTGGTCAAACCAAGGTTGAAGATATGCACTGTTAGAAGATGTTATCCCTAAAGTTGGACCTAGACTATGGGATCCAAGATTAAGGAAATCTTAGTTTGAAAATCATCAAATTAAATAAAATCAAAGTCAAAATAGAAGCTGATATCAAACCAGGGCTAGTAGAAACCTAGAGTACTAAAAGGACACTAGGATGATATCACTTGTTTATACAGTTTACAGGATTGAAATCAAAATCATCACATACTTTACAATGAACAGAGCTGGTATATAACATATGGATAAATAAAGGTATTCATAAGAAGATCAGAGCATAGGATAGGCTGGTAAATCAATGAGGGCTGCAAGACAAATAATAAAGACCATAGAACATAAGAATACAATACAACATTCAATAAAAAGGATTCTATGATCCTGATAACATAAAGTGAAACTGTTACTGTGTATAAATATTTAAAGATAATTGTTTCCCTTGATAAGAATTACAATAATGGATTGTGAATGACCATATATGTAAAAGAATTACCAGAGAAAGAATTCATGCAATACAGAAACAAATCATCATTATATTTCATTCAAAGCTAGAACCTGTTTGAAGTTGCAAAGATCTTATGCTATACAGAAAAGTTTACACTACATCCAACATCATCCCCAAAACTGCCAACTTGTCCCCTGCGCTCTCCTCAAAGGAAGAACTCTGCCCAGTCGAGACCTCTCCTCACTCCAGACCCCCATTACATTGAACAATGCTAGAATTTATATTAATTACATTAACTAACTAGTTACAAGAAAATAAATTATTTGGTCCTCTGCCTCTTTGATGAGGTCTGCCACCTATCAAGTTAGTTGCTGAAATGATGAATCGCTGCCTGGAAATACTGAACTTTGACAGCCATTTAATAAAAATAACTCTTTATTTTTAGGTGTTTGCCATCTGTATGCTTAAACTGCCAAGTGTTGGAATTCTTGAATCGATCTTCACCAAAAATATGAATTGTTCTTGATTTAGTGCCTAAAAATATGGATCTGGAAACAACTTGCCCAGAACAAAGTTCTATTTACTAAATCCCAACCAATATTTGCTTAGTTAACACGCTATTGCTTCCACTTTAACACTTTGATTCTATTACTGTAGTTGGTGATCATCTGAGTTCTCCATAGCGCATTCACAGATTCAAGGTAATTTAGTCATAGTATAATGCCCCTTGGCCCAGTTATTTCCAGTGCCAGACTGGCCAAAAACGAAGTTATCAGGTCTAAAGACCTGCCCATAAGGCCCATTCCTCACACTGTCCATAGTACCAGGCTCCAGATCCATGAGAACAGCACGGAGCACAAATCTCCCACATCTCACCTCATTGTAGTAAACATTAACCCTTTCAAGCTGCAGATCAGAGGTACCCTGGTACCTTCCAGTGGGATCAATCCCGTGCTCATCACAAACGACTTCCCAGAACTTGGCACCGATATGGTTGCCGCATTGTCCACCCTGAATGTGCAATATTTCATGCATCTTGGCGATCTATAACCTTGAGATAAAGAAAATCGAAAACCCTAAACACAAACTGAACCTGACAAAGCAGCCTCGCAGATCCAGAATAGGGCAATGAAGAAAGTTTGAACAGTTCATTGATCGTATGAGATTGCTCTGTGAAGTTCATGCCTTCAAAAATAGATACATTGTGGAGATTGCTATTCATTGTCACTGTGTTAATGCTCTGGCTGTTGATGTGCTCAAACCTCCGAACACTCTGCCCCCAATGTTTCACTTTCTGCATTTTTCATAAGTTCTGCTAGTGGAACAAGTCAGCTCGCTGAGCCCCACTTCCCATCAGCACACTGAAGACTTATCTTTGAACTTTGGTTCATTGTATTTCAGAAGTAGTTCTCCCCTCCACCGAAATTCCTCTGCCACTTGGGAAAATCTCTCTATTGCTGGGCATTTTATGTAATTTTGATAATTTTAAAGCATCTAACAGATTTATTTTATTTCCTTTTCTTAGATACAAGGTGTTCAAATGAATTTACAAACCCAAATGCATGTGTTGCATACAAGGTTAGTTACACAGACTCCAGATTTCCCATTATCTGCCCAGGTCATGGATGAAATTTGACTTGAATTGCTTTTTTTTATTGCAAACAGTGATCAACATTTAATCTCACCAATCAATAATCAAAATCCAATGGAATCAATTCCTGCAGTTATGATGCCGCTGGAGCTTTGCAAATTGGACACTGATTCTTCTGAATCAACCACTGCTTGATACAGGCAGCATGATAACTGTGATCACAATTTAGCCTGCCGAGCTCGTCTCTTTCTACATACTCTTCCTAGCAAACACTGCATTTGACTTCACTTTATTGAAAAGTCGAAGTAGCAGCTGCTACATCTGAGGTATACAGAAATCTCGTCAAACACTTGGAAACAGTCTCCTCGGAAAGTCCTGTATTAATGCTACCAATCCGCTCCTCCAAAGCCAATAGTTCCTCATAAGACATGTTATCAATATCCAATCGCATGTCACTATGTTGGTCATGCATATTTGAACCACTAAATAGGAAATTTGCCTCTAGCATCAACACTTGCTCATATGTTAACTCCTCATCTTGTTCAATCCGTTCCAATGCCAATAGCATCTCTCGAAACATATGTTCTGGAACAACATGTACCTCATCCATAAGAAGAAGGCCCCATTCCCTGTTCCTAATCTCTTCAATGATTTTTTCTGACTCCTCAGATTGTTTACCTCCCAAAAGCAACCATATTGTATGTAGTAACAACCACACCAACATTTCCCCTAAACCCTTCCTTACTATCTGAAGTAAAACGACATATTTGATCATCCCAGATAGTAGACCATAGCTTGAACTGGAATGCCCCCTGATCTACTGAGACTGCATTTGTTGCTAAGCAATGACAATTTAGATTANATATAAGCCAAAAACGCGATAATGATCTAATTGACCCAACAGGAAAATCTTCAACCCAAATTTTACACTTCCCCTGTAATGAATCATAGAATAATCTAATGAAGACATCTTCATGTTTAACTCTGAGTAACTCTGCAAAGTCACGAAAATTAGATATGTGTTGCACAGCNTTGATTGAATTTTAGATCAATGAGCCTTGAGCACAAGGCTGAACGCTTGGAGGCTAATTGGCAATGAACTTCAACACACTGGTGTTTTCCTTTAAACATATTGCATTCGACTCGTCCCACTCTTTATTACTAGTGTTGGATTCAAGCACATGGAGCACACATATCTTTAACCAACAGCTTTGTATGAATTCAGTAGTTTCCGGAGAAAACATTTGACATCTTGGCACCAGAAATNACGATTCGGAAAACCGGGAAGGTCTGCAAAATCTAGACATGCATACCTTGAAACAATAGAAGCCGGATCAGCAGTCCTCATCATTCAAATGAAATCATCATCATCTGGATTCTTCAAACAT
>LPNX011143784.1:1061212-1101779 GCA_001517045.1 Pseudotsuga menziesii
CTTTATTTTTAGGTGTCTGCCATCTGTATGCTTAAACTGCCAAGTGTTGGAATTCTTGAATCGATCTTCACCAAAAATCTGAATTGTTCTTGATTTAGTGCCTAAAAATATGGATCTGGAAACAACTTGCCCAGAACAAAGTTCTATTTACTAAATCCCAACCAATATTTGCTTAGTTAACACGCTATTGCTTCCACTTTAACACTTTGATTCTATTACTGTAGTTGGTGATCATCTGAGTTCTCCATAGCACATTCACAGATTCAAGGTAATTTAGTCATAGTATAATGCCCCTTGGCCCAGTTATTTCCAGCGCCAGACTGGCCAAAAACGAAGTTATCAGGTCTAAAGACCTGCCCATAAGGCCCAGTCCTCACACTGTCCATAGTACCAGGCTCCAGATCCATGAGAACAGCACGGAGCACAAATCTCCCACATCTCGCCTCATTGTAGTAAACATTAACCCTTTCAAGCTACAGGTCAGAGGTACCCTGGTACCTTCCAGTGGGATCAATCCCGTGCTCATAACAAACGACTTCCCAGAACTTGGCACCGATCTGGTTGCCGCATTGTCCACCCTGAATGTGCAAGATTTCACGCATCTTGGCGATCTATAACCTTGAGATAAAGAAAATCGAAAACCCTAAGCACAAACTGAACCTAACAAAGCAGCCTCGCAGATCCAGAATAGGGCAATGAAGAAAGTTTGAACAGTTCATTGATCGTATGAGATTGCTCTGTGAAGTTCATGCCTTCAAAAATAGATACATTGTGGAGATTGCTATTCATTGTCACTGTGTTAATGCTCTGGATGTTGATGTGCTCAAACCTCCGAACACTCTGCCCCCAATGTTTCACTTTCTACATTTTTCATAAGTTCTGCTAGTGGAACAAGTCAGCTCGCTGAGCCCCACTTCCCATCAGCACACTGAAGACTTATCTTTGACCTTTGGTTCATTGTATTTCAAAAGTAGTTCTCCCCTCCACCGAAATTCCTCTGCCACTTGGGAAAATATCTCTATTGCTGGGCATTTTATGTAATTTTGATAATTTTAAAGCATCTAACAGATTTATTTTATTTCCTTTTCTTAGATACAAGGTGTTCAAATGAATTTACAAACCCAAATGCATGTGTTGCATACAAGGTTAGTTACACAGACTCCAGATTTCCCATTATCTGCCCAGGTCATGGATGAAATTTGACTTGAATTGCTTTTTTTTATTGCAAACAGTGATCAACATTTAATCTCACCAATCAATAATCAAAATCCAATGGAATCAATTCCTGCAGTTATGATGCCGCTGGAGCTTTGCAAATTGGACACTGATTCTTCTGAATCAACCACTGCTTGATACAGGCAGCATGATAACTGTGATCACAATTTAGCCTGCCGAGCACGTCTCTTTCTACATACTCTTCCTAGAAAACACTGCATTTGACTTCACTTTCTTGAGAAGTCGAAGTAGCAGCTGCTACATCTGAGGTATACAAAAATCTCGTCAAACACTTGGAAACAGTCTCCTCGGCAAGTCCTGTATTAATGCTACCAATCCGCTCCTCCAAAGCCAATAGTTCCTCATAAGACATGTTATCAATATCCAATCGCATGTCACTGTGTTGGTCGTGCAGATTTGAACCACTAAATAGGAAATTTGCCTCTAGCATCAACACTTGCTCATATGTTAACTCCTCATCTTGTTCAATCCGTTCCAATGCCAATAGCATCTCTCGAAACATATGTGCTGGAACAACATGTACCTCATCCATAAGAAGAAGGCCCCATTCCCTGTTCCTAATCTCTTCAATGATTTTTTCTGACTCCTCAGATCGTTTACCTCCCAAAAGCAACCATATTGTATGTAGTAACAACCACACCAACATTGCCCCTAAACCCTTCCTTACTATCTGAAGTAAAACGGCATATTTGATCATCCCAGATAGTAGACCATAGCTTGAACTGGAATGCCCCCTGATCTACTGAGACTGCATTTGTTGCTAAGCAATGACAATTTAGATTAAATCTCAAATGGAAGTAACTATTAATCTTAATTGAATTTTAGATCAATGAGCCTTGAGCACAAGGCTGAACGCTTGGAGGCTAATTGGCAATGAACTTCGGCACACTGGTGTTTTCCTTTAAACATATTGCATTCGACTCGTCCCACTCTTTATTACTAGTTTTGGATTCAAGCACATGGAGCACACATATCTTTAACCAACAGCTTTGTATGAATTCAGTAGTTTCCGGAGAAAACATTTGACATCTTGGCACCAGAAATCAACATGCTGCAACCTCACAATATGCTGCCAATTTGTAAAAATTCACCCTGTAACACATAATCTTCTTGCACATACATAGGCTCACGGCTTATAAATGAAGTTTTGGATGATTTTAGGAAATAAAAGGAACCCTAATGGTGAGCAATGAATCATAAAATATAAAACACAGTAAAATTAAAACAATAAAAACCAAGGATAATCAAAAATTTAAAAATAAACAGGAGGCACAACCCTAGAGATAACATGCACTTTTGTCAACTTTCTCGCAATTGAGTTTTGAAAGTTGATCTAGGTACCCATTTGAGAGATAAGCATGGACACCTATTTTTATTAGATTTAGATTCATTTTGGCCCTCGTCCAAGGTTGGTCAAACTAAGGCTGATTATATGCACTTTTGTCGACTTTCTCGGATTTACGTTTTGAAAGTGGATTTAGGTAGCCATTTGAGAGATAAGCATGGAGACCTATTATTATGAGATTTGGAGCTATATTGGCCCTCGTTCAAGGTTCATCAAAACAAGGTTGAAAATATTTACTTTTGTCAACTTTCTCAGAATTATATTTTGAAAGTGGATTGAGGTACCCATTTGAGAGATAAGCACGAACACCTATTTTTATGAGATTTTGAACTATTTTGGCCCTCGCTCAAGGTTGCTGAAACCAAGGTTTAAAATATGCACTTTTGTCGACATTCTCAGAATTTTTTTTTGTAAGTGTATTTTGGTACCCATTTGAGAGCTAAGCATGGACACCTATTTTTATGAGATTTGGAGCCATTTTTTCCCTCGTTCAAGGTTGGTCAAAGCAAGGCTGAAAAGATGCACTTTTGTCGACTTTCTCGGAATTAAGTTTTCAAAGTGAATTTAGGTACCCATTTGAGAGATAAGCATGGACACCTAGTTTTATGAGATTTCGAGCTATTTTGTCCCTCGTCCAAGGTTTCTGAAACCAAGGTTTAAAATATGTACTTTTGTCGACATTCTCAGAATTAAATTTCGAAAGCGGATTTATGTACCCATTTGAGATCTAAGTATGGACACCTATTTTTATGAGATTTGGAGTTATTTTGGCCCGCATTAAACGTTGGTCAAACCAATGTTGAAAATATGCACTTTTGTCGACTTTCTTGGAATTGAGTTTTGAAAGTGGATTTAGGTGCCCATTTGAGAGATAAGCATGGACACCTATTTTTATGAGATTTGGTGCTTTTTTGGCCCTTGTTCAAGGTTGGTCAAACAAGGGTTGAAAAGATGCACTTTTGTTGATTTTCCCAGAATCAAGTTTTGAAAGTGGATTTCGGTACCATTTGAGAGATTAGCATGGACACCTATTTTTATGAAATTTGTAGCTAGTTTGGCCCTCATTCAAGGTTGGGCAAACGAAGGTTGAAAATATGCAATTTTGTCGAGTTTCTCATAATTGAGTTTTGAAAGTGTATTTAGGTACCCATCTGAGAGATACGCATGGAAACCTATTTTTATGAGAATTGGAGCTATTTTCTCTCTCATTCAACCTTGGTCAAACCAAGGTTGAAAATATGCACTTCTGTTGAATTTCTCAGAATTGAGTTTTGAAAGTGGATTTAGGTACCCAATTGAGAGATAAGCATGGACACCTCTTTTTATGAGATTTTGAGTTATTTTGGCCCTTGTTACAAGTTGGTCAAACCAAGGTTGAAAAATATCCACTTTTTTCAACTTTCATGGAATTGAGTTTTGAAAGTGGATTTACCTATCCATTTGAGCGATAATCATGGTCAAACCAAGGTTGAAAATATCCACTTTTGTCGTCATTCTCAAAATTAAAATTTTAAATTGGATGTATGTACGCATTTGAGAGATAATGATGTACACCTATTTTTATGAGATTTGGAGCTATTTTGGCCCACGTTCAAGGTTGGTCAAACCAAGGTTTAAAAGATGCACTTTTATCGACTTTCTTGGAATTGAGTTTTGAAAGTGGATTTAGGTACCCATTTTAGAGATACACATGGACACCTATTTTTATGAGGTTTGGATCTATTTTATTCCTTGTTCAAGGTTGGTCAAACCAAGGTTCAAAATTTCACTTTTGCCTACTTTCTTGGATTTGAGTTTTGAAAGTGGATTTACTTACCCAATTGAGAGATTAGCATCGACACCTATTTTTATGACATTTGGAGCTATTTTTTCCCTTGTTCAACGTTTGTTAAACCAAGGTTGAAAATATGCACTTTTTTGTACTTTGTTGGAATTGAAATTTTAAAGTACATTTAGATACCCATTTTCGAGATAAGGATGGACCCCTGTTTTTGTGAGATTTGGAACTATTTTGGCCCTCATTCAAGATTGGTAAAACTAAGGATGAAAAGATGCACTTTAGATGACTTTTTTGGAATTGAGTTTTCAAAGTGGATTTAGGTACCTATTTCAAAGATAAGTATGGACACCTATTTTTATGAGATTTGGAGCTATTTTGGGCCTCGTTCAAGATTGGTCCAACCAAGGTTGAAAATATGCAGTTTTGTCAAGTTTCTCGGAATTGAAATTTTAAAGTAGATTTCGATACCCATTTGAGAGATAAGGATGCACAGATATTTTTATGAGATTTGAAGGTATTTTGGCTGTCATTCAAGGTCGGTCAAACCAAGGTTCAAAAGATGCACTTTTGCTGACTTTCTCATAATCGAGTTTTGAAAGTATTTAGTTACCCATTTGAGAGATAAGTTGGACACCTATTTTTATAAGATTTGGAGATATTTTAGCCCTCATTCAAGGTTGGTCAAACCAAGGGTTAAAATATTCACTTTTGTCAACTTTCTAGGAATTGAGTTTTGAAAGTGGATTTAGGTATCCATTTGAGGGATAAGCATGGACACCTATTTTTATGAGATTTGGAGCTATTTTGGCCAGCATTCTAGGTTGGTCAAGCCAACGTTGAAAAGATGCACTTTTGTCGACTTTCTCGTAATTGAGTTTTGAAAGTGGATTTAGGTACCAATTTGAGAGATAAGCATGGACACCTATTTTTATGAGATTTTGAGCTATTTTGGCCCACATTCAAGGTTGGTCAAACCAACGTTGAAAATATACACTTTTTTGACCCTCTCGGAATTGAAATGTGCAACTGAATTTAGGTACCCATTTGAGAGATAAGCATGGACACTTATTTGTATGAGATTTGGAGCTATTTTTGCCCTCGTTCAAGGTTAGTAAAACAAAGGTTGAAAATATCCACTTTTGTCGCTTTCTCGGAATTTAAATTTGAAAGTGTACTTTGGTACCCATTTGAGAGATAAGCATGGACACCTATTTTTATGATATTTGGAGTTGTTTTGGCCGTTGTTCAAGGTTGGTCAAACCAAGGCTGAAAATGTGCACTTTTGTCAACTTTCACAGAATTGATTTTTGAAAGTGGATTTAGGTACCCATTTGAGAGATAAGCATGGACACCTATTTTTATGGGATTTGGAGCTATTTTGGATCTCGTTCAAGGTTTGTCAAACCAAGGTTAAAAATATGCACTTTTTCCCATTTTCTTAGAAATGAGTTTTGAAAGTGGATTTAGGTAACCATTTGAAAGATAAGCATGGAAAACTATTTTTATGAGATTTGGAGCTATTTTGGCCCTCGTTCAAGGTTGGTCAAACCAAGGTTGAAATTATGCACTTGTGTCGACTTTCTCGGAATTGAATTTTTAATGTAGATTTAGATAACCATTTGAGAGATAAGCATGGACACCTTTTTTTATGAGATTTAGAGCTATTTTGACCCTCGTTCATGGTTAGTCAAGCCAAGGTTGAAAAGATGCACTTTCGTTGACTTTCTCAGAATTTAGTTTTGAAAGTGGATTTAGGTACCCATTTGAGAGATAAGCATGGGCACCTATTTTTATAATATTTGGATCTATTTTGGCTCTCATTCAAGGTTGGTCAAACCAAGGTTGAAAATATGCACTTTTGTTGAGTTTCTCGGAATTGAGTTTTGAAAGTGGATTTACCCATTCGAGAGATAAGCATGGAAACATATTTTTACGAGATTTTGAGCTATTTTGGCCCTCCTTCAAAGTTTGTCAAACCAAGGTTGAAATTATGCAGTTTTGTCGACTTTCTCCGAATTGAAATTTTAAAGTAGATCTATATACTCATTTGCAAGATGAACATGGACATCTAATTTTATGATATTTAGACATTAGAGGAAATTTCAACTCAAAATGGGCCTTTTAACTTTTATTCAAATTCCATGTCATCATGTGTTAGCCAATGAAAATGATTTAAATTTGAAATACCGTATAGGTCTTAAACACTTTTTTAATATAAATTTGGGGATAGCTATCATAAAAAAAACTACTTTTTTGTTTGTATTTTTGACATATCTCCCTATGTTTTTACTCAAATTTCGATCAGGAGAGCTCGTTGGATGCGGAATTAAATTCCGCATCCAACGAGTACCCACTCGACATACTTTTGACGGATCCCACTACCCCAAAAACAAGAAATACCTGAAAAAACGAAATGATGATGAGATTTGGAGCTATTTTTTCCCTCGTTCAAGGTTGTTCAAACCAAGGTTGAAAATATTTACTTTTGTAGACTTTTTCGGAATTGAAATTTGAAAGTTGATTTAGGTACATATTTGAGAGATAAGCATGCATAGCTATTTGTATGAGATTTGGAGCTATTTTTGCCCTGGTTCAAGGTTAGTCAAACCAAGGTTGAAAAGATGCACTTTTGTTGACTTTCTCGTAGTTGAGTTTTGAAAGTTGATTTAGGTACCCATTTGAGAGATAAGCATGGACACCTATTTTTATTAGATTTAGAGTTATCTTGGCCCTCATCCAAGGTTGGTCAACCCATGTTTGAAAATATGCACTTTTGTCGACTTTCTCGCAATTAAGTTTTGGAAGTGGATTTAGGTACCCATTTAAGAGATAAGCATGGAAACCTATTTTTAAGATATTTGGAGCTATTTTGTCCCTCGTTCAAGGTTGGTTAAACCAAGGTTGAAAAAATGCACTTTTGTCAACTTTCTTGGACTTGAAATTTTAAAGTAGATTTAGATACCCATTTGAGTGATAAGCATGGGCACCTATTTTTATGAGAATTGGAGCTCTTTTTTCCCGCATTCAAGTCTGGTCAAACCAACGTTAAAAAATGAACTTTTATCGACTTTCTCAGAATTCAGTTTTGAACGTGGATTTAGGTACCCATTTGAGAGATAAGCATGGACACCTATTTTTATGATATTTGGAGCTATTTTTGGTCCTCATTCAAGGTTGGTCAAACCAAGTTTGAAAATATGCACTTTTGTCGACTTTCTCGAAATTAAAATTTTAAAGAGGATTTAGGTACCCATTTGAGAGATAAGCATGGACACCTATTTGTATGAGATTTGGAGCTATTTTGGCCCTTTTTCAAGGTTAGTCAAACGAAGGTTGAAAATATGCACTTTTGTTTATTTTCTTGGAATTGAGTTTTGCAAGTGGATTTAGGTACTCATTTGAGAAATAAGCATGGACACCTATTTTTATGAAATTTGGAGCTATTTTGGCCCTCATTTAAGGTTGGGAAAACCAAGGTTGACAATATGCACTTTTGTCGACTTTCTCGGAATTGAGTTTTGAATGTGTATTTATGTACCCATTTGAGAGATAAGCATGGACACCTCTTTTTATGAGATTTGGAGCTATTTTTGCCCTCTTTACAAGTTGGTCAAATGAAGGTTGAAAAATATGCACTTTTGTTGACTTTCTCGCAATTGAATTGTAAAAGTGAATTTATATCCATTTGAGTGTTAAGCATGGACACCTATTTTTACGAGATTTGGAGCTATTTTGGCCCTCGTTACAATTGGTCAAACCAAGGTTTAAAAATTGCACATTTTTTGAATTTAACGGAATAAAAATTTTAAAATAGATTTAGATACCCAATTGACAGATAAGCGTGGACACATATTCTGATGAAATTTCTAGATATTTTGGCCCTCGTTCAAAGTTGGTCAAACCAAGGTTGAAAATATGCACTTCTGTCGACTTTCTCGGAATTGAAATTTTAAAGTAGATTTAAATACCCATTTGAGAGATAATCATGGACACCTATTTTTATGAGATTTGAATATATTTTGGCCCTAATTCAAGGTTGCTCAAACAAAGGTTGTAAAATGCAATTTTGTCGACTTTCTCGGAATTGAGCTTTGAAAGAGCATTTTGGTACCCATTTGAGAGATAAGCATGGACACCTATTTTTTTATGAGATTTGGAGGAATTTTGGCCCTTGTTCAACGCTGCTCAAACCAAGGTTGAAAATATGCACTTTTTTCGACTTTTTTTGGAATTGAAATTTTAAAGTAGATTTAGATACCCATTTGAGAGATAAATATGGACACCTATTTTTATGATATTTGGAGTTATTTTGGCCCTAGTTCAAGGTTGGTGAAACCAAAGTTGAAAAGATGCACTTTTGTTGAATTTATCAGAATTGAGTTTTGAAAGTGGAGTTAGGTACCCATTTGAGAGATAAGCTTGAACACATATTTTTATGATATTTGGAGCTATTTTGGCCCTCGATCAAGGTTGGCCAAACCAAGGTTGAAAATATGCAATTTTGTCGACTTTCTCAGAATTGAGTTTAGAAAGTGGAATTAGGTACCCATTAGAGAGATAAGTATAGACACTTATTTTTATGAGATTTGGAGCTATGTTGGCCTTGGTTCAAGGTTGGTCAAACCAAGGTTCAAAATATGCACTTTTGTCGACGTTCTTGGAGGTGTGTTTGAAAAGCAGATTTAGGTACCCATTTGCGAGATAAGAATGGACACCTATTTTTATGATATTTTGAGCTATTTTGACCCTCGTTCAACGTTGGTCAAACCAAGGTTGAAAAGATGCACTTTTGTCGACTTTCGCAGAATTGAGTTTTGAAAGTGGATTTAGGTACCCATTTGAGAGATAAGCATGGACACCTAATTTTATGAGATTTGGAACTATTTTGGCCCTCATTCAACGTTGGTCAAACCAAGGTTGAAAATATGCACTTTTGTTGAGTTTATCGGAATTGATCTTTGAAAGCGTATATAGGTACCCATTTGAGAGATAAGTATGGACACTCATTTTTATGAAATTCGGAGTTATTTTGGTCCTTGTTCAAGGTTCGTCAAACCAAGGTTGAAAATATGCGCTTTTGTCGAATTTATCAGAATTTAAAATTTAAAGTAGATTTAGATACCCATTCGAGAGATAAGCACAGACACCTATTTTTATGATATTTGGAGCTATTTTGGCCCTCGTTCAAGGTTGTTCAAACCAAGGTTGAAAATAAGCACTTTTTTCAACTTTCTCGGAATTGAAATTTTAAAGTAGATTTAGATACCAATTTGAGAGATAAGCATGGACAACTATTTTTATGAGATTTGGAGCTATGTTGGACCTCGTTGAAGGTTAGTCAAACTAAGGTTGAAAAGATACACTTTTGTCGACTTGCTCAAAATTGAGTTTTGAAAGTGGATTTTGGTACCCATTTGAGACATAAGCATGGACACCTATTTTTAAGGGATTTGGAGCTATTTTTCCCCTCTTTCAAGGTTGGTCAAACCAACGTTGAAAATATGTACTTTTGTCGACTTTCTCGGAATTGAGTTTTGAAAGTGGATTTAGGTACCCCTTGGAGAGATAAGTATGGACACCTATTTTTATGAGATTCGAATCTATTTTGGCCCTCGTTCAAGGTTGGTCAAACCAAGGTTGAAAATATGTACTTTTATCGACTTTCTCAAAATTGAAATTTTAAAGTGAATTTAGATACACATTTGAGAGATAAGCATGGACACCTATTTTTATGAGATATGAATTTATTTTGCCCCTCATTCAAGGTTGGTCAAACCATGGTTGAGAATATGCACTTTTGTTGACTTCCTCTGAATAGAGTATTGAAAGTGGATTTAGGTACCTCTTTGAGAGATAACTATGGACACCTATTTTTATGATATTTGGAGCTATTTTGGTCGTCGTTCAAGGTTGGTCAAACCAAGGTTGCAAATATGCACTTTTGTTGACTTTATTGGATTCAAGTTTTAAAAGTGGATTTAGGTACCCATTTGAGACATAACCATCGACAACTAATTTTATGAGATTTGGAGCTATTTTGTCCCGTGTTTAAGATTGGTCAAACTAAGGTTGAAAATATGAACTTTTGTTGACTTTCTCGGAATTGAGCTTTGAAAGCGGATTTAGGTACCCATTTGAGAGATAAGCATGGGTAGCTATTTTTATGAGATTTGAGGTTATTTTGGCCCTCGTTCCAGTTTGGTCAAACTACGGTTGAAAATATGCATTTTTGTCTACTTTCTGGAAATTGAGTTTTGAAAGTGGATTTAGGTGCCCATTTGAGAGATTAGAATGGACACCTATTTTTATGAGATTTGGAGCTATTTTGACATTGGCTCAAGGTTGGTTAAACCGAGGTTGAAAATATGCACTTTTGTCGACTTTCTCAAAATTGAAATTTTAAAGTAGATTTGGATACCCATTTGAGAGATAAGGATGGACACCTATTTTTATGGGATTTCAAACTATTTTGGCCATCGTTAAAGGTTGGTCAACCTAAGGTTGGAAAGATGCACTTTTGTCGACTTTCTCAGAAATTGAGTTTTGAAAGTGAATTTAGGTACCCATTTGAGAGATAAGCATGGATACCTATTTTTATGAGATTTGGAGCTATTTTGGCCCTCATTCAATGTTGGTCAAACCAAGGTTGAAAATATGCATTTTTGTCGATTTTCTCATAATTGAGATTTGAAAGTAGATTTAGGCACCCATTTGAGAGATAAGCATATTTTTATGAGATTTGGATCTATTTTGGCCCTCGTTCAAGGTTGGTGAAACCAAGGTTGAAAAGATGCACTTTTGTCAAATTTCTTGAAATTTAGTTTTGAAACAAGATTTGGATACCCATCTCAAAGATAAGAATAGACACCTATTTTTATGAGATTTGGAGTTATTTTAGCCCTCGGTCCAGGTTGGTCAAACTAAGTTGGAAAGATGCACTTTTATCGACTTTCTCAGAATTGAGTTTTGAAAGTGGATTTAGCTAACCATTTGAGAGATAAGCTTGGACACCTGTTTTTATGAGATTTGGATTTATTTTGGCCCTCATTCAAGGTTGGTCAAACCAACGTTGAAAATATGAACATTTGTCGACTTTCTTGGGATTGAAATTTTAAAGTAGATTTAGATACCCATTTGAGAGATAAGCATGGACATCTATTTTTATGAGGTTATGAGCTATTTTGGCACTCGTGCAAGGTTGGCAAAACCAAGGTTGAAAATATGCACTTTTATCGACTTTCTCGGAATTAAGGTTTGAAAGTGGGTTTAGGTACGGATTTGAGGGATAAGCATGGACACCTATTTTTAGGAGATTTGGAGCTATTTTGCCCCTCTTTCAAGGTTGGCCAAACCAAGGTTGAAGATAAGCACTTTTGTCAACTTTCTCGCAATTTAGGTACCCATTTTTGAGATAAATATGGACACCTATTTTTATGAGATTTGGATCGATTTTGGAGCTCATTCAAGTTGGCCCAACCAAGGTTGAAAATATGCACTTTTATCAACTTTCTCAGAATTGAAATTTTAAAGTAGATTTAGATACCCATTTGAGAGATAAGCATGGACACATTTTTTCATGAGATTTGGAGCAATTTTGGCTCTCATTCAAGGTTGGTGAAACCAAGGTTGAAAAGATGCACTTTTGTCGACTTTCTCAGAATTGATTTTTGAAAGCAGATTTAGGTACCCATTTGAGAGATAAGCATGGACACTTATTTTTATAAGATTTGGAGCTATTTTGGCCCTCGTTCAAGGTTGGTCAAGCCAAGGTTGAAAAGGTGGACTTTTGTCGACTTTCTCGGAATTGAGTTTTGAAAGTGGATTTAGGTATCCATTTGAGAGATATGCAAGGACAACTATTTTTATGAGATTTGGAGCTATTTTGGTTCTTGTTCAAGCTTGGTCAAACCAAGGTTGAAAACATGCAGTTTTGTCGACTTTCTCGGAATTAAGTTTTGAAAGTGGATTCAGGTACCCATTTGAGAGATAAGCATGGACACCTATTTTTATGATATTTCGGGCCACATTCAAGGTTGGTTAAACGAAGTTTGAAAATATACACTTTTGCCGACTTTATCGGAATTGAAATTTTAAAGGAGATTTAGATACCCATTTTAGAGATAAGCATGGACACCTATTTTTATGAGTTTTCGAGTTATTTTGGCCCTCGTTCAAGGTTGGTCAAACCAAGGTTAAGAATATGGACTTTTGTCAACTTTCTCTAAATTGAAATTTTAAAGTAGATTTAAATACCCATTTGAGAGATAAGCATGGACACCTACTTTTGTGATATTTGGAGCTCGTTTGGCCCTCATTCAAGGTTGGTCAAAGTAACGTTTCAAGGATGCCCTTTTGTTGACTTTCTCAGAATTGACTTTTGAAAGTGGATTTAGGTACCCATTTGAGAGATAAGCATGGAAACGTATTTTTATGATATTTGGAGTTATTTTGGTCCTCGATTAAGGTTGGTCAAACCAAGGTTGAAAATATCCACTTTTGTTGACTTTCTCGTAATTGAAATTTGAAAGTGGATTAAGGTATCCATTTGAGAGACAGACATGCACACCAATTTTTATGAGATTTGGAGTTATTTTGGCCCTCATTTAAGGTTGGTCGTACCAAGGTTGAAAAGATGGAGTTTTTTCGACTTGCTCGGAATTGAGTTTTGAAAATGGATTTAGATACCCATTTGAGAGATAAGCATGGACAGTTGATTTTATAAGATTTGGAGCTATTTCGGTCCGCGTTCAAGGTTGGTCAAACCAAGGTTGAAAATATGCACTTTTTTCGACTTTCTCAGATTTGAGGTTTGAAAGTGGATTTAGGTACCCATTTGAGAGATACGCATGGACACCTATCTGTACGAGACTTGGAGCTATTTCATCCCTTGTTCATGGTTCGTCAAACCAAGGTTGAAAATATGTACTTTTGTTAACTTTCTTGAAATTGAAGTTTTAAGGTAGATTTAGATACCCATTTGAGAGATAAGCATGGATACCTATATTTATGAGATTTGGAGCAATTTTGGTCCTCATTCAAGGTTGGTCAAACCAATGTTGAAAATATGCACTTTTGTCGACTCTCTTGGAATTGAAATTTTAAAGTAGATTTAGATACCCTTTTGAGAGATAAGCATGGACACCTATTTTTATGAGATTTGGATCTATTTTGGCCCTCGTTCATGGTTGGTCAAACCAAGGTTAAAAAGATGCACTTTTGTCGAATTTCTCAAAATAAAGTTCTGAAAATATTTAGTTACCCATTTGAGAAATAAGCATGTACACCTATTTTTATGAGATTTGGAGTTATTTTAGCTCTCATGCAAGGGCAGTCAAACCAAGGGTTAAAATATGCACTTTTGTCGACTATCTTGGAAATGAGTTTTTGAAGCGGATTTAGGTACCCATTTGAGAGATAAGCATGGACACCCATTTTTATGAGATTTGAGATGTTTTGGCCCTCTTTCAAGGTTGGTCAAATCAACGCTGAAAAGATCCACTTTTGTCTACTTTATAGTAATTGAGTTTTGAAAGTGGATTAAGGTACCCGTTTGAGAGATAATCATGGACACCTATTTTTATCAGATTTGGAGCTACCTTGGTCCTTGTTCAAGGTTGGTAAAACCAAGGTTGAAAATTCCACTTTTGTCACTTTCTCATAATTTAAATTTGAAAGTGGATTTAGGTACCCATTTGAGAGATAAGCATGGATAGCTATTTTTGTGAGATTTGGATCTGTTTTGGACCTTGTTCAAGGTTGGTTAAACCAAGGTTTAAAATGTGCACGTTTGTCAATGTTCACGGAATTGATTTTTGAAAGTGGATTTAGGTACCCATTTGAGAGATAAGCATGGACACCTATTTTTATGAGATTTGGAGCTATTTTGGGAATCGTTCAAGGTTGGTCAAACCAAGGTTTAAAATATGCACTTTTTCCCACTTTCTCCAAATTGAGTTTTTAAAGTGGATTTAGGTAACCATTTGACAGATAAGCATGGACAACTATTTTTATGAGATTTGGAGCTATTTTGGCCCTTTTTCAAGGTTGGTCAAACCACAGTTGAAAATATGCACTTTTGTTGACTTAGATATCCTTTTGAGAGATAAGTATGGACACCTATTTTTATGAGATTTGGATCTATTTTGGCCCTTGTTCATGGTTGGTCAAACCAAGGTTTAAAAGATGCACTGTTTTTGAATTTCTCAAAATAAATTTTTGAAAATATTTAGTTACCCATTTGAGAAATACGCATGGACACCTATTTGTATGAGATTTGGATTATTTTAACCCTCTTTCAAGTTTGGTCAAACGAAGGGTTAAGATATGCACTTTTGTCGACTTTCTCGGAATTGAGTTTTAAAATCAGATTTAGGTACCCATATGGGAGATAAGCATGGACACCTATTTTTATGAGATTTGGAGCTATTTTGGGCCTCGTTCAAGGTTGGTCATACCAACACTGAAAAGATCCACTTTTGTCTACTCTCTAGTAATTGAGTTTTGAAAGTGGATTTAGGTACCCATTTGAGAGATAAGCATGGACACCTATTTTTATGAGATTTGAAGCTATTTTGGCCCTCGTTCAAGGTTTGTCAAACCAAAGTTCAAAATATGCACTTTTTTTTAGTTTCTTGGAATTGAAATTTGAAAGTTGATTTAAGTACCCATTTGAGAGATAAGCATGGACACTTATTTTTCTAACATTTGGAGCTATTTTGGCCCTTGTTCAAGGTTGGTAAAACCTAGGTGGAAAATATCCAGTTTTGTCACTTTCTCATAATTTAAATTTGGAAGTGGATTTAGGTACCAATTTGAGAGATAAACATGGATAGCTAGTTTTATAAGATTTGGATATGTTTTGGACCTCGTTCAAGGTTGGTCAAACCAAGGTTGAAAATGTGCACTTTTGTCGACTTTCACGGAATTGATTTTTGAAAGTGCATTTAGGTACCCATTTGAGAGATAAGCATGGACACCTATTTTTATGAGATTTGGAGACATTTTTTTGATCGTTCAAGGTTGGTCAAACCAAGGTATAAAATATGCACATTTTCCCACTTTGTCGAAATTGAGTTTTGTGAGTAGATTTAGGTAACCATTTGAGAGATAAGCATGGACAAATATTTTTATGATATTTGGAGCTATTTTAGCCCTCGTTCAAGGTTGGTAAAACCATAGTTGAAAATATG
The DNA here is from genome assembly GCA_001517045.1 of Pseudotsuga menziesii. Taxonomy (NCBI): domain Eukaryota; kingdom Viridiplantae; phylum Streptophyta; class Pinopsida; order Pinales; family Pinaceae; genus Pseudotsuga; species Pseudotsuga menziesii. The sequence continues at coordinate 1,076,763 of LPNX011143784.1, forward strand.
CACTTTTGTCGACTTTCTTGGAATTGAAATTTTAGAGCTATTTTAGCGCTCGTTCAAGGTTGGTCAAACCAAGATTTAAAATATGCATTTTCGTCGACATTCTCGGATTTGAGTTTTGAAAGCAGATTCAGGTACCCATTTGAGAGATAAGCATGGGCACCTATTTTTATGATATTTGAAGTTATTTTGGCCCTCGTCAACTTTCTCGGAATTGAAATTTTAAGTTAGATTTAGATACCCACTTTAGAGATCAAGAATGGACACCTATTTTTATGAGATCTGGAGCTATTTTGGCCCTCGTTAAAGGATGTGCTAACCAACGTTGAAAATATTCACTTTTGTTGACTTTTTGAAATTTGAGTTTTGAAAGTGGATTTAGGTACCCATTTTAGAGATAAGGCTGGACACCTACTTTTATGAGGTTTGGAGATATTTTGGCCCTTGTTCAAGATTGGTCAAACCAAGCTTGAAAATATGCACTTTCTTCTACTTTCTCGGAATTGAATTTTGAATGTGGGTTTAGTTACCCATTCGAAAGTTAAGCATGGACACCTATTTTCATGAGATTTGGATTTATTTTGGCCTTTGTTCAAGGTTGGTCAGACCAAGGTTGAAAATATGCATTTTTGTCAACTTTATTGGAATTGAAATTTTAAAGTAAATTTAGATACCTATTTGAGACATATTTTAATGAGATTTGAAGCTATTTTATCACTCGTTTAACGTTGGTCAAACCAAAGTTAAAAAGATGCACTTTTGGCGAATTTTTCGGAATTGAGTTTTGAAAGTATATTTAGTTACCCATTTGAGAGATAAGCATGGACACCTACTTTTATGATATTTTGAGCTATTTTAGCCCTCATTCAAGGTTTGTCAAACCAAGCTTAAAATTATGCAGTTTTGTCGACTTTATCGAAATTAAGTTTTGAAAGTGGATTTAGGTACCCATTTGAGAGAAAAGCATGGACACCTATTTTTATGAGATTTGGAGCTATTTTGGCCCTTGTTGAAGGTTGGTACAACCAAGGTTAAAAATAGAAACTATTCTCGACTTTATCAGAATTGAGTTTTGAAAGTGTATTTACATACCCATTTGAGAGATAACAATGGACGCTGATTTTGATGAGATTTGGATTATTGTGTCCCTCGTTCAAGGTTGGTCAAACCAAGGTTGACAATATGCACGTATGTCGACTTTCTCAGAATTGAAATTTGAAAGTGGATTTATGTACCCATTTGAGAGATAAGCATGGAAACCTATTTTTATGATATATGGAGTTATTTTGTCCGTTGTTCAAGGTTGTTCAAACCATGGTTGAACTATCCAATTTTGTCAACTTTCTCGGAATTGAAATTTGAAAGTGGATTTAGGTACCCATTGGAGAGATAAGCATGGACACTTATTTTTGTTGACAATATGCACTTTTGTTGAATTTCTCGAAATTCAGTTTTGAAAGTGGATTTAGATACCCATTTGAAAGATAAGCATAGACACCAATTTTTATGAGATTTGGAGTTATTTCGGTGCTCGGTCCAGGTTGGTCAAACCAAGGTTGAAAATATGCACTTTTATCAACTTTCTCGAAATTGAGTTTTGAAAGTGGATTTAGGTACCCATTTGAGAGATAAGCATGGACACTTATTTTTATAAGATTTGGAGCTATTTTGGTCCTTGTTCAAGGTTCGTTAAGCCAAGGTTGAAAAGGTGCACTTTTGTCGACTTTCCCGGAATTGAGTTTTGAATGTGGATTTAGGTATCCATTTGAGAGATATGTATGGACACCTATTTTTATGAGATTTGAAGCTATTTTGGTCCTCGTTCAAGCTTGGTCAAACCAAGGTTGAAAACATGCACTTTTGTCGACTTTCTTAGAATTAAGTTTTGAAAGTGGATTCAAGTACCCATTTGAGAGATAAGCATGGACACCTATTTTTATGATATTTGGAGCTATTTTGGGCCACATTCAAGGTTGGTCAAATTAAGTTTGAAAATATACACTTTTGTCGACTTTATCGAAATTGAAATTTCAAAGGAGATTTAGATACCCATTTCAGAGATAAGCATGGACACCTATTTTTATGAGATTTGGAGTTATTTTGGCCCTCGTTCAAGGTTGGGAAAACCAAGGTTAAAGAGATGCACTTTTGTTGACTTTGTCGAAATTGAGTTTTGAAAGTGGATTTAGGTACGCAATTGAGACATAAGCATGTACACTTATTTTATGAGACTTGGAGCTATTTTGGCCCTCATTCAAGGTTGGTCATACCAATGTTGAAAATATGCACTTTTGTTGAATTTCTCAAAATTGAAATTTTAAACTAGATTTAGATAACCATTAGAGAGAAAAGAATCAACACCTATTTTTATGAGATTTGGAGCTATTTTGTCCCTTGTTCAAGCTTGTTCAAACCAAGGTTGAAATGATGCACTTTTTTTGACTTTATCGGAATTGTGTTTTGAAAGTGGATTTAGGTACCCATTTGAGAGAAGCATGGACACCTATTTTTACGAGATTTGGAATTATTTTGGCCCTTGTTCAAGGTTGGTGAAACCAAGGTTGAAAAGGTGCACTTTGGTCGACTTTTTCGTAATTGAACTGTTTAAGTGTATTTAGGTATCCATTTGAGAGATAAGCATGGACACATATTTTCATGATATTTGGAGCTATTTTGGCCCTCGTTCAAGGTTGGTCAAACCAAGGTTGAAAATATGCACTTTTGTCGACTTTCTCGGAATTCATTTTTGAAAGTTGATTTAGGTTCCCATTCGAGAGATAAGTATGGACACATATTTTTATGAGATTTGGAGCTATTTTGTCCCTCGTTGGTTGGTCAAACCAAGGCTGAAAAGATGCACATTTATTGAATTTCCCGGAATTGAGTTTTAAAAGTTGATTTAGGTACCCATTTGAAAGATAAGCATGAACACCTCTTTTTATGAGATTTGGATCTATTTTGGCCCTCATTCAATGTTGGTCAAACCAAGGTTAAAAATATGCACTTTTGTCGATTTTCTCAGAATTGAGTTTTGAAAGTGGATTTAGGTACCCATTTGAGACATAAGCATGGACACCTATTTTTATGAGATCTGGAGCTATTTTGGCCCTCGTTCAAGGTTGGTCAAATCAATGTGTAAAAGATGCACTTTTGTCAACTTTCTAAGAATTGAGTTTTGAAAGTGGATTTAGGTACCCATTTGAGAGATTATAATGGACACCTAGTGTTACACTCAAATTTTGTCACCAGCATGTGATAGGGTCCATAACACATATATTTTCCCTAAAATCCTAAACTTGAAGTCAAACATGCTCCAGATGTTGGTTTTACACAAAACTTCAGCACCACTCTTACCCTCAAGCAAATAAGCGGTACCTTATGCAACACCGCACAAGTTATGTGGAAACTAGGTTGTGCCACCGCCTTTAAATTTTATTGTTGGTGCGGTTCCCACCCTTCACCGCTCTGGCATAAAGGAGTATAAGAGGCACCCTTGGTAAAAAGTGAAAATGGAGGTTTCACGAAGCTTCTAGAATAAAAGCTTCGTGTCTAGCCTTATCACTACTTACCTGGGTTAGTTAAGCTTGAGATCGCTCCTTTGAGGATCACATGGCCACCTCACCCACCAAATTCTCAACCATTCCTATCCCTTTGAGCCCTATAAATACAAGCTCATACTGCATGGTTGAGCGGGGAGAGAAAAAAGAAGTAAAGTTATGTTGTTGAATTGACATCCTGGTCTAATCAATTAGAGAGCGTAGAGGAGCAAATTGGAGCTATCAGGGATGAGGTTCTAGTCTTGTGAAGGAGTGCATCGACACTAAGGAAAAATGGTTGTAAGCTCTTTCATTCATCTATTAATGCAAAGTTGATTTCCTTGCCATATATTTGTTTTGTTTAAATCTCACATATATATTATTGGATTCCTTAGTCACTAATATGGATCTATGGATATTTTTATGGTATCTTTGATGTTGTTGTATGTTTGATGTGCTTCTACAGGTCTACCGATCTTTCATCAGAGTTTTATTCTAGGCATCTATAGTTTTCAGGAAAATTCTTGAACCTAGTGGTTACTCATTTGTTATGGATCTAAACCATTCAGACCGCAGGAACAACTTCTGTCCATAGAAGGTGCTATATTCCTGATAACAAATTTGGTGACTCCATTGGGGAAAATAATTATCTGTTCTGATATTCCTCAGTTTCTGAACTACTCTTATCTGAATCCAAGCTCCAGCCTCCCATATTTGTAGTCATATCTACATCTAACCTAGTGAATTTTTGGTTTGAAATCTTCAGATCTATTTGGATCTGAGTCACCTTGACATTATATGCTTTGTATTGTTGTTGATTCATCATTTTTTGTAGAGTTTTTGAAATTTCTAACTTGATTTTTTCGCTCTCCATGTGTTCTAGATTTTTACAGGGAACCACACATGTGCCTTAGGCAACAAGTGGTGACATCGCCTGAGTCCAATTTACAATAAGCGGTGCCACCACTTGAGCCCAGTGAACTAGAAGTGATTCTGCTTCGAAACCAGTTTGTCAGCAACCCCTTTGGCGCGGTGCTAGGTAGTTGTGATTTTTGTATTTTTTATGTGTTCATATAGTTTTGTCCAGACTTGTTTGAAGTTGCCTAAGTGATTGAAATCTAAAATTTTCTATGTGGAAATTGCTTTTTTGTCAAAATAAAAAAAGCTAGGTTAGATCTATCATTCATTATTGCTTGTAAGTTTGTTTTGAAAGGAGTTTTTGGAAGCTTTAGGTCAGATTAGATCTTTGCATGTTATAGATTAGTACTAAAAAGAAAGACTCCCTTAGATCCGTTTGCTTGTTTGTATTTTTCATTAAGTGTGAGAAAGACTTATTTTCGCTATAAAAAAGAAACTTTGTTGAGACTAGGTTATTGTTTTATTGGGCTTAAGTCATTGGGTCTCTAATTAGCCTCACAAGATTTTAGGATTCCTTTGTTCTTTTATCTCTTTTGCATCATTATCTCATCAAAAGGAAAAAATATCAATAGTTTAAGTTAGATCTTTCCATGTTTTAGAAAAATAAAAAAAATAGCTTGCATATGCATATTTGCGTGTTGTTTCTCTTTCTTCTTTGTTGAAAAGAGATCTTACACTACCTGTTTTCTTTCAAAAAGAGTTGATTTGAAGAAGTGTTGTTTGATGTACACTCGGAATTTTTTTTTTTTTTAGTATAGTTGTTTGGGGAATTTTTTTATTTTGAACCAAGATTGAAAAGAAAACACTCTCTCTCCTTCCCGTAATTAGGAATACTAAATGGTAAAGTGAATTGCATTTTCATATTTGCATGGTTTTACTTTTCTGTCAAAACCACATGCATTCACCTAACCGTCCACTTAAAAATTAATGGTAGTTATAGGCTTAAACTTTGTAAAGAAATTTGAGTGATAGGTTAGAGATGTGTTCGGGCATCATTAAACGTAGGAGCTGTCGTTATTTGTCCTCACTACAGCCTGGGACTCGCATGATTCTTCCTTGTACCATTGGTATATCGAACATCCTTTCATGTACCCTTGAGGTCTATAGAAAGCTACGTCATGTACTCGATTGTATATCGGAAGGTCCCTTGTGAACGATTGTGCATTAGACAACACTACTACTGATTTGAGCTCCCACGTACCTTGAGTATATCGGGAGACCCCACTAGGATACATTATCTACCTGAGAAAACCCATTTTTCCATCTTGTGTGAAGCAATACATCGAAAACAACATTTCGGGAGATTACTACACATGTACCATTGTGGCCTATCACGAGTTGCACCTACTTGAAAATCCTGGTGAGAGACCGACCATTTGATCTCAACTTGTCATTTAAATTTTCTTATTAGCCTATAGCTTGAGTAGGAGAAAGTTTTTTTGTGTGGTTTTTCTTAGCTCTGAAACCCTAGGTTAGAGTAGTGACTGTACAATCTGGCTGAGTTTCATTTGAGATGGTCCATAAGAACACAGGGCTTACCACCCGACTTTCCTCCCGTTACAAGAGAAGGTCCAATGGAAGCTACTAACCAAGGAGCTACAACTAATTCCCATGTGGAAGAGACCCTAGTTGCAGAAGGCAGAGACCAATTCGCTTTGTATGTTACTCCCTTGGTCCAACAACCTCATGTGGGTGACACTTCTTTCCATGGTCCTATGGAAGGTCATGTTGATAGTCTTGTTCGTCTAGATTATGGTCCAGATGCTCCATTTTGGGGAACTTATATGGGACATGCCATTGCTTCATATGGAGTACATAGGACCTCTCCTGAACATTCTTCACCAAGTGACAAGGAATATAGACAAATTCAATTAGCTATTCATCATGCACAAGATTTTCAAGAGAGAATGCAAAGACTAGATACTATCTTAGCAACCCCAATCCATCATAAACAAAACCTATGTCGGCTCTTCTTCCCCGTAATACGGATCCTTGGCTAGCTGGATATCATTCATTGGATGATTATATGAAACCTATTGTTCTTGTTGAGACTTGACACCACCTAGTTCAAACTTTCGACCCTATGGTTGCAAATATTAGGTCTGTTTTTAGTCCTCCTAGGTCTTCTAGGGCCGGGGGGAAAACTTCAACTCCAGTTGTATCAGTAACTTATAATTCCAAGGGTCAACCACCGACACATTCTACATTACCTTCTGGTGGAGTTGTTACTTATAACAGACATGCCTCTAATGCAGGCACAACCATGGTTTACATTCCTCCTACGAATATAGTTAACCCTCCATTAAGTTCAGGTCAACCCTTAGTGGCACAACCTGTAGTTAATAAAGCTTCCTGGGGGTATGGTCACCCAGCAAACCAAGTACCTGTAGGAAATATGAATTACCAACCAACCCCTAGAGGCATGTCATACACTAGAATTCCACATCCTGGAAATACTTTCACTCCATGGGGGCAACCCAACTAGTCCTACATGCCAGCATTGGGAGTAATACCTATTCATATGATTGGATGTGCCAGAGGGACACCTTATGGAGGTCCTCCCCCTGTAGGTCCTAGTGGTCCTGGAGAACATGGGGGGCCACCTTAAAGAGGCCCTCCCCCCGAGGGGCCTGGTGGCCCTCCTCCGGGTGGTCCCGTAGGTCCTGGTGGTACTCCTCCCAGTGGTCCCGGAGGTCCTCCTCCTGGTGTTCCTGGAGGTCTTGGTGGTCCTCCTCTTGGTGGTCCTCCCCCTAGTGGTCCTGGTGATCCTACCCCTAGTGGTCCTGGTGGTCCCGGTGGTTGCAGAGGTCCTAGTGGTTGTGGAGCTCCTGGTGGTCCCGAAGGTCCTGGTGGTCCTCCTCCTAATCCTCATTATGGCCCTGGTGGTTCTGGAGGCCCTAACCCTGGAGGTTCATCATCTCATTAGCCTTTTCAACAACCTATGTATTAGTCCACTTAAGACCCTACTAGTGGTTACATGCCTTATCAATATTACCAGTATGTTGAACCGAATCGTCAGTTACCTTTCCTAGAACCTTTGGACTTGCTTTATTTGTCCAAGTTGATTAATGACACCATCCAACAAAATACTTCATGGCACCCCATTCTAGTCAAGTTACCATCGGATATTCCAAAATTCGATGGAAAGCAGGAGGATGATCCCAAAAATCATGTTATGACTTTCCATCTATGGTTTTCATCAAATTCCTTGATGGATGATTCTATTTGATTGAGACTCTTCCAGTGCACTTTGACTGGTATGGCCATGAAGTGGTATATTGAACTTCCAAGACACTCGTTTATGGATTTTAGTTCTTTGGCAACTATCTTCCTCACACACTTTCAGCTACCCATTTACTACGAAACGAGTATAGACCTTTTGACCTCTCTACATCAAAACACCTTCACACATATTTCAGATCATATTCATGAGTGGAGAAGGTGGAGAAGGCTCATTAAAGCTCCTATCCCAGACCAACTCTTAGCTGATTGGTTTACGAAGTCTTTTTTTCCACCCATTGCCCGAGATGTGGCTATGGGGGGTGTTGTTACTGAAGAGCGGGACATTAGTCACGCTTAGTATATAGACTTGGTGTATTCCTAGTCTATAAATTTGTATGACCTTATTCCTCAAGCTCCTCATCCCAGCACGGACCCAGTTAAGCCACCTGCAAAAACTCCTGTTGATATGGTTATCGATTCAATCCAACCTTCGTCAGTAGTAAAAGATGCCAAAAAACCTAGTCCTTCTACTACTGTTGCTTCTTATTCTACGGTTTTCATTGAGGTGAACTCTATTTAGAGTATGCAATCATCCGATAGTAAGAAGAAGGGAAAAGGTAAAAACAAGAAACCCAGAAACCAACAGGAAAATCCCAAACCTACGACCCCGAAGAATGACAATAAAGGCAAAAGGAAAGCTAAATATTCCGGCCTATTGTGTGGTGGTGATCATTTCACGAAGGAGTGTCCCCAACATGATGAAATTAATACATTTTTAAAGATTAAACCCACACCAACATTTCTTACTGATCCTTTTCCTTCTCAACAACAACTGGTAGACCACATGTCTAACCAGGGAAATTCTAGTTCTACAGAGGAAATTCGAATGATGTCGTCGAAAACTATTAATATAGCAACTCGAAGTCAGTCATATGACAAACCTAAGGAGAATAAAATTGAAAAACCTTCTCCAGATAAAGCTCCTTCTACTAGTTCTCCTGCATCCTTGTCTAATGGCCCCTTAACAATCGAGAAGCTTAATCTCGACATGATTTTGCGTCTGCCCAAGATTACTCTTAGGAACGTTGTTTTTAACCCTAATTCTTGATCTGTACCTTTCTATAATGCTATAGAAGACCTAGCTCAGGCACCATGTACAATGTCTACATTAGAAGTGCTTCAAAGCTGTCCCACACAACGCAAAAACTTATTGACTGCCTTAGGAGCCATGGACCCGAGTGACACGAATATGATTCATTTCAATCCGGAGAACCTCAAACCTAGATTACCTCACCAACTATATTTTCAAATTGTAACAAGAGTAGTTCGGAAAAAGGTCTTTAGGACTATTTTAGATGAAGGTGCTTCAAGGCTTAGTTCTATCTCTGTCCTGTTGGAAGGCCATTGGCTCTCCCAAGCTTGTAAAATCATTGAAAACCCTAAAAGCCTTTGATGGAAGAGGTTTCCAGGCCCATGGCCTCATGACAACCCTTTTAGTAGAGCTAGGGGGAAAAACTGTTTCCATTTAGGTGGAAGTAGTGGATGCCCTGTTAGACTACAATATTCTCTTAGGAAGAAATTGGTTTTACGCTATGACCGTTGTCGCTTCGATGGTATTTAGAACCCTCCAGTTTCCACATTTGGGAAGAATTGGGATGATTGATCAACTCGATTTCTGTACTCCTGATGTTACTACCCTTGTGAAAAATAATGTCCCTTTGCTAGGTTAGTCCCCTCCTCCTTACCAGTCGATTGGGGTAGGGATGTTGAAGGACTCCACCCTCTTGGGCGTGTTTCCATTAGCCCCTTCTAGCATAGAAATAGCAACAGTTAATATGATCTCTTCATTTAGCTATGATCCTAAGGGTAAACAAGTTGTTGAGACATCCTCCCTCAGCCTACATGAAGTAGTTTATGATGCCATCCAATCTGTTTCCAATGTTCCTACAAATGATCTCCATCTTATGGCTTCAGATCCTTACCACCTGCCCTACTGGTTAGAACCTTCGCTTCTTGTTTTGGATTATCTCTCTCAATTTTTTTTGTCAGACGAGTGTATTATAGAGATTATGAATACAAATGAATCAGTATGGGAGGATCACCATCACAAATCCTTGTTCCTCCCCAATACCAGTTCGGCAGATAATGATTTTGTATCTCCCTTGGGTAATGATAATGTTGATGTTCTACAAATACCTGTCTTGTTGCAAGATTCTGAGTTTGAAGGAAATTTATGCAACATTACCAAAACAACTCCAATCAACATATCGGTCAAACCTCAAACTATTGAACATGTTCACATGGGGCAAAACTATTCAATAGACGAAACTGAAAAGTATCGAGCACTTTTTAAAGAATTTCGAGACATTTTCGCCTGGTCTTATGAAGAAATTCCTGGGATAGATCCATCTATTGTGGTCCATGAGATCAAAACCTATCCTACATCCAGACCGGTTAGTTAGAAATTGAGACAAGTCCATCCATAGAAGGCTGCGGCTATCAAAACCAAAGTTGAGAAAATTTTGAAGGCAGTTTTCATCTATCCTATACCCCTGACGAAATGGGTATTGAACATCGTTCCTGTGAATAAAAAACAAGGAACTATTCGAGTCTCTATTGATTTCCAGAAATTGAATAAAGCTTGTCATAAGGACAACTTTCCAACTCCACACATTGATCAGATTATCGATAACTATGCTGGGAGTGTCATCTTCTCATTTATGGATGGCTTTTTCGGCTACAATCAGATTGAGATATTTCCCGCCGATTAGCATAATATGACATTTATATGCCCGTGGGGGACATTTTCCTGTAGGAAGTTACCCTTTGGTATTAAGAACGTTGGGGCCACATTCCAACGTTCTATGTCCTATGCATTTCATGACATTAAGAACATCATGGTGCCGTACCTCGATGATCTCCCTGCACATTCACAACAACGGGAAGACCATCCTTAACATCTTAGAGACATTTTTCTGAGATGTCGCCATTACAAAATACGGTTGAACCCACATAAAAGTGTTTTTTGCATTGAGAAGGGATGTCTCTTCGGCTTCGTGGTTTCCAAGGATGGTATTCGGATTGATCCATTAAATATTGCTGCAATACTCGCTCTTCCTCCCCCAACCAACTTACTTGAACTCCAAAGTTTTCAAGGGAAGGCAAACTTTCTTCGTCATTTTGTTTGTAACTTTTCTGAAAAAAGACATGGTTATATGCGTCTCCTTAAGAAGGATACCCCATTCTTCTGGGATGACCAGGCCTAGCGAGCCTTCAATAATCTTAAGCATGCTCTGACTCATTCGCCTGTGATAGACCCCTTAGATTACTTGAAGGATTTTCTCTTGTATGTTGCTACCTCTACTACTACTATCGGAATGGTTTTATCCCAATTGGACCAAAACGACCTAGAACACTTGATTTACTACACCAGTAAGAATCTTCTCAATTCTGAAACTTGATACTCGCATGTGGAGAAGCTAGCATTGGATACGGCCATTGATGTCCAAAAGTTTCATCACTACATCCTACTTCGCACCACTACCATACTTGCAGACCAAAACCCTATGTACTACATCTTGACTCGTTAGGTGCCAGGGGGAAAATACTCCTGATGGATTGTCATCCTACAGGAGTTTGACCTTGAGTTTGCCAAAGCTACTTCAAAGAAATCATTAGTCTTTGCAGAGATGATGTGTGACCTTCCCTGTGCTTTAATGGATTCTGAACCCAGTGATTCATTCTCGGATGAATTTTTGTTCCTAATAAGAACAACTGATCCATGGTATGGAGATTTAATCATTTATCTCCAGACACATTGTATATACGTAGTATAGATACCATTCTCCGATGATGCCTCACCCATGACGAGGCTTAATAGATTCTAAATTACTGCCATTCTGGAGCATGTGGTGGTCATCTTTTTGGGATGGCTACAACTCAGAAAATCCTTGACATTGGCTATTTCTGGCCTTCCATTTTTAAAGATTGTCACGAGGCTGTTAAGAAATTCCCACCCTATCAACACTTTTATCCAAAAAAGTGTACCCATCCTGCTTTGTTACACCCTGTCATTGTCGTTGGCCCTTTCACCAAATGGGGGATAGATTTCATGCATTGTAAGCCTACCTTAGTTGGGGGGCATGGTTACATCATTGTAGCTATATATTATTTCACTAAGTGGGCTGAGGCTATGCCTACATATGGTGAAGATGGTAAGACTTTCACTCTCTTCCTTTTTAACCATGTAATAGCTAGGTTTGGTGTTCCTCAGTCTATTGTCATTTATCACGGATCACATTTCCGGAATTCGATGATGACAAAGTTAAGTGCTAAGCTGGGTTTTCACCTTGAAAACTCAACTCCCTATTATCCGCAAGTTGATGGTCAAGTTGAGGCCATTAACAAATTTTTAAAAACTATGCTACGTCGGATGGTTGTAGATCACAAATCCAACTAGCACCAGACTCTCTTCTCCACTCTTTGGGCTTATAGAACTTCAGTGAAAACAACAACTGGTTTTACAACTGGTATACGATCTAGAAGATGTCCGCTCTATTCAGTGTCAGATTCCATCTTTGAAACTTGCTGTTGAACTTCTCCCTAATACCTCTATCGAGGAAGAAAGGTTTTTATACTTGACCAACCTCACCGAAACTAGATGAGATGTTTCCTTAGTTAATGAGGCACATAGGAAACACATCAAGGCACGGTATGATAAATATGTCAAACCTCATGTGTTTAACGAAGGTGACCTAGTCCTAACTTATTATCAGAGACATGATAATCTAGGAAAAGGGAAGTTTGAATCAATGTGGTATGGTCCTTTTATCATTTCCAAGGTTTTAGAAAAAGGGGCCTATGAGCTCGTGGACTATGACGGAGTCCCCGTCGGGAAACCTTGAAATGGGTTGTACCTGAAGAGGTACTATGCATAAATCATTTATGTATGGTACCTTGTATATATGTACAGTGTTTGACTTTTCAGTGTGTTTTAGTATTTTCAATATGGTTTTGAGTTTAGTGTCTAGACTATTTATACCATGTTTTGGTTATGCAGATTAGATGGTTTTTTATGGCTTCGCTGATGGTGCTTGTCGCCATACCCTGAACCTTGCTTCAGCTGCTTGGGTTCTGTATTCCCCTGCACATGATCTAGTTAGTTCTGTAGTAGTTTGTATTGGTCCTGATACCAACAATATCGTCGAGTATGAAGCAGCATAGGTCTTTTGACTGAGGATACATCTCGGGACATTCATGACTTGGTAGTTTTCATGAACTCATAGGTAGTGGTTTGTCATTTGAAACAGGTTTATACCATCAGAAACCCTATACTGCTCCATCTCTATTGGAGGGTACCTTTATTGGAAAGGTCATTTGAGATTATTACTTATAGGCATATCCCTAGAGCAGACAATGCAGTTGCTTATTCATTGGAAAATTATATCCTAGATTGGTATATTGCCCATTCATAACATGAAAATCAAACATGGTTCATCACATTGTAAATAAACAGTCAAAACATATAAAACTCATGTAAATACATTTTTTCCATTTGAAGCATATAAACATCAGAAGTAAAAGTCTATATATATATATATATATATATATATATATATATATATAAAGTGTTTTTACAAATATAGGTCACAAGACCTCATCTGAAGNTAGGCAGCACAAAATCATACAAAATCCTGAAGCTATATCAACTTTTAGTAATATATCATGTAGAACTATCTAGTGATGCTCGTGGTAGCATATGACAGCCTACACTACCCTATGTAGCAAATGGCTAAAACAGCCTGGCACTCCTGCTGTGTCTGATATCGCATCAAGAGATCATTGATGGATGCATCGCATATGTCTAGAGTCAACCTCTCCAGGTTCTCCTCCAGCTTTCCCATCAGGTCATCGCCTTGTTGAAAAAACTGAGCTCCCACTCATCTGTCTAGTGGGGAAGATCCCCCAGGTCGTGCCACACCAACATTTGCATGAAAATTTTCAGGTCTTGTTACTATACATAAAAAATAAAAAACATTAAAATACAAAAACACAAATGGCCATATTAGGGTTTTTGTTTCTTATTGATGTCTCCCCACTGTCCGTCATGTGGAAGTGGTAGGTTAGGGTCCCCTGTGAATTCTGTACCTGCATACGCATAATCCTCGACCATGAGGATCTCATCATTCAGCAAGCAGAAAAATGGATCCCCGAACTTCACTTTCGCTCTGCCTGCTCCTGTGTGGGCCATGATCTTGACCCACCTTAGCATATGAGTGTCTCTCACCCTCAACTAAGTAAAAACCACTTGGGGCCTCAAATTAGGGACCCGCTCAAAGAAGAAACAAGTTAAGATGGAACCATAGCCAAACTATTTTATCTCTCCCTGTCCACACTTGGTCAGCTGGTCCTTGAAGACTGGTAGTAATGCCTCTACCCAGTTAAAGACAATAGGTTCCATAGCCTCTATCGCATATAACATGTGTGCCCTAGAAGCCTGATGAGGCCCTTGGCTCCCGGCCAGTCTCTACATGGTGAAAAGAATAGTTCGGAGAGGATCATCCCTCACTGTCTTGATGGGAATTTTCTTCCCCGAAGTTCTAGTACTAGGAAGGCAATAATGGTTGATCAAATCCTTGGTAGTCACATCCCCTCCACGGGAACTAGTCAATGAAATCAGAGCACCCTGTCTTGATAATCCAGTCAGGAAGTAGAGATCTTCTACCTCAACTGTTGACATGTGGGCTCCTACCTTGAATTATTGTTGCTTCGTGTTCCACATATGGAGGATATACTCAAGAAATCGCTCATGAGACACCATGCTAGGTAGGTGGAAGAATTTGAGGAGGCCAAAATTCCTCAATGCAGCTATGCATCCCACACTTCTCTCAACAAAAGCATCATCATCATCATGTTTTCGTTCTTTCCATGTAACCATTTTTTATCACTTGGGATCTTCCAAACAATTAATGGACCAATTAGAAACACAATCAATCATTAAAATCAATTAAAAATTTGTTCTTTTTCTTATTCATTCATTTTTCCCCACTCATGGCCGGCACCTCTTGAGCTCTGTTTGCACAGAGTGGTGGCACCGCCTGAGTGCAGTGTAGGATACGTGGTTCTCACGGTGCACCGCTTGTCTCGTAAGGGGCAGGAGCGGTGCCAACATTTGAGGTTTAGGGCTTTCCTAAAATAGCCCAATACCCTCACAAAATGAAAAATGGATGCTTTAAAAATAAAGTCTAGGGTTTTGTCATTTACCTGGCTTTAACGACGCTCAAATCGAATGGTAGAATTTCCCGAAATCGCTGATTGAAGATCTGGCTCAAATTGTCTCCAAAATGCTCTCACCAAGTGCTAAATAGTAACATGGTTTGATTTTCACTATTTAAAATGACTTTTATATCTATTTTTAGGTATTTTTTAATGCTATATTGATATTTTAAAATCATTATTATCATAAAACCCATCTATATAGTTTGTTAAAGTAATTTTTTGAGAGATTAATATCGTTTTTGAGTCTTGCAGGGGTAGAAATGGAAATAGTAAAGTCAATGGGGAGTTTTATTTTGACTTTTTCATACTTCCATAAAACGAAAAAAATTCCCCAAGCATTTGTTTTGACACTTTGGTCACGCTCTCAGAACTCAGTATCAAAGTTCTGAGTCCTTTTTCGATTCTTTTTAGTCTCTTAAAAATTCTCATCGTAAAAAGAGACCTAATGGAGTCTCCTTTAATCTCTTTTCAGATTCCCTAAATACGAAAAGATTGTCGAGTACTTGTCTTCTTGATACTCATAAAAGTATTTGAAGAGTCATCTCTCCGACGGTAGGTTATCTCTTTTTCGGTTTAGATAGACTATTTATGAAAAATGAACACTCCAACCAACCATGACTAGAAGAGGTCTCTCGGGTATTATTTTATACTTTTTCGGACCCTAGAGACTAAATCATACGAAAAATGACCTTTTGGATTTTTCTTTCATCTTTGTTAAGACTCTATAAACATGAATGATGCCGATTTTGCTTTCATTGGACTCATTAAACTAAACACTAGGAGACCCTTTTTTGGGAATGAACCCCTCCTTTCTTAGGTTCATGAAATATATGGGAATGAAATCATTTTTGGATGAGCTAAAACGAGTGTTTGTTACCGTCTTTGGACTCGTACAAATGAAAAGAGGCACTCATCAATCATGATGGGGAAATTAAGGGAAGGGAATCATTTTGTGAATCAAATGGAAGTTGTTTGTCACCTTTGAACATGGCACTTGTTTGCATATCATTCATTCAATTGGGTATTCAATTGGCTTACAAATCTATCCACTTTCATGAGTCGTGTCACTCCTTTGAGTCTTTCAAAAGAATGTATTGTCCACTGTCATATTGTGTGTCTGTCTGGTTTAGTCATGCTGCCAATTATTTTGTCATGCCACCCAATGTTCAAAGGAAGAAAGAAGTTTACCTCTACAGCTAGCATAGCCTTTTTGTCAGTACTTTGAGTCAGTCCTATGGTTACATTATCTACAACATTCCAGAACTTTGCTCCAAGTTTCATGTCGTCGATGTGGGATTCATCATGGCCCTCCTTCAATGAGACTATTCCCATTGACATCAGCTCATCATCCAGGAAATAGGATTAGAAACAAAATTTTAGTACCTTGAGATCTGTATGCCTCAATGACAGATTCTCTCACTCTCGACATAGGTTCACATCATTGACCTTTGATCAAAAGATTCAACTGGGTGTTCGATGTTAAAAAATATATTCACACGCAGTAGATTGTACTAGGGTACCTTGGGAATCATTGACATCAATGGTGATCTCCCTCACACTTGTTAACGGTTCACATTACTGGCCGGTAATTAAGTCGTTTCTACCATGTTCAACTTCAGAACATTATAATCACATGGATAGAATCGTACTTTGTGGAAGATGAGACGAAGACCCTGGGCATTTGTTAAGCACTCATAGCTTTTTCCCTAGGTTGCGATGGAGTATCATTGTATGAAGTACCAGCATGGTTCCACATTTATATGGTCATGGCTATGCTCAAATTTGCGTCTGTATGACATAGATCTATGTTGTATATCCTGTAGTTATGTCGAAGTTTGAGTCCTTTATCACATGGATCTACGCTGTATTCTAGTAGCCATGGTTGTTCATTCCTCTCATGGATGTGCCTTGTATTGGTCTGCAACCATGATGAGGTTACATTTATTCACAAGTCAAAGTATTGATGTATTTCAGATTCCTACTCGATGACACTCTCTATAAAGCTGGCTCTTACCTCGAAATGATAACTTTCTCTATCAAAGCTCTCACCTATCATATCCCTCTAGCCTCATGATTCGGGGGGCGTTATGTTACACTCAAATTCTATCACCAGCATGTGATAGGGTCCTTAACACATATATTTTCCCTAAAATCCCAAACTTGAAGGGAAACATGCTCTAGATTTTGGTTTTAGTACACAAAACTTCAGCACCGCTCTTACCCTCAAGCAGATAAGTGGTACCTTATGCAGCACCGCACAGGTTATGTGGAAACTAGGTAGTTCCACTGCCTTTAACCTTTGTTGTTGGTGTAGTTCCCACCCTTCACCACTCTGTCATAAAGGAGTATAAGCGGTACCCCTGGTAAAAAGTGAAAAAAGGAGGTTTCATGAAGCTTCTAGAACAAAATCCTCGTGTCTAGCCTTATCCCTACTCACTTGGGTCAGTTAAGCTCGAGATCCCTCCTTTGAGGATCTCATAGCCACCTCAACCACCAATTTCTCAACCATTCCTATCCCTTTGAACCCTATAAAAACAAGCTCATACTCCATGGTTGAGGGGGAAGAGGAAAAATAAGTAAAGTTATGTTGTTGAATTAACATCCTGGTCTAATCCATTAGAGAGCATAGAGGAGCAAGTTGGAGCTATCAGAGCTGAGGTACTAGTCTTGTGAAGGAGTGCATCGACACTAAGGAAAAAACGGTTGTAAGCTCTTTCATTCATCTATTAATGCAAATTTAATTTCCTTCCCATATATTTGTTGTGTTTAAATCTCACATATATATTATTGGATTCCTTAGTCACTAATATGGATCTATGGATAGTTTTCTGGTATCTTTGATGTTGTTGTATATTTGATATGCTTCTGCAGGTCTACAGGGCTTTCATCAGAGTTTTATTCCAAGAATCTATAGTTTTCAGGGAAAGTCTTCAACCTAGTGGTGAGTCATTTATTCTGGATCTGAACCATTCAGACTAGAGGAACAACTTCTATTCGCAGAAGGTCCTATATTCCTGATAACACCTAGTTTATGAGATTTGGAGCTATTTCAGCCCTCGTTCAAGGTTGGTCAAACCAAGGTTGAAAATATGCACTTTTGTCGACTTTCTCAGAATTG
This sequence comes from Pseudotsuga menziesii, assembly GCA_001517045.1. Taxonomy (NCBI): domain Eukaryota; kingdom Viridiplantae; phylum Streptophyta; class Pinopsida; order Pinales; family Pinaceae; genus Pseudotsuga; species Pseudotsuga menziesii. Next base: position 1,094,832 of record LPNX011143784.1, read on the forward strand.
AAATTTGAAAGTGGATTTCGATACCCGTTTGAGAGATAAGCATGGATACCTATTTTTAAGAGATTTGGAGCTATTTTGTTCCTTGTTCAAAGTTGGTCAAACCAAGGTTGAAAATATCCATGTTTTTCAACTTTCTGGTAATCAAAATTTGAAAGTGGATTTAGGTACCCATTTGAGAGATAAGCATGGACACCTATTTTTATGAGATTTGGAACTATTTTGGCCCTCTTTCAAGGTTGGTAAAACCAACGTGGAAAAGGTGCACTTTTGTCGACTTTCTCGGAATTGAGTTTTTAAAGTGGATTTAGGTACCCATTTTAGAGATAAGCATGGACACTTATTTTTATGATATTTGGAGTTATTTTGTCCCTTTGTCAAGGTTGGTCAAACCAAGGCTAAAAATATGCACTTTTGTCGACTTTCTCAGAATTGAGTTTTGAAAGTGGATTTAGGTACCCATTTGAGAGATAAGCATGGACACCTTTTTTTATGATATTTGGAACTATTTTGGCCCTAGTTCAAGGTTGGTCAAACCAAGGTTTAAAATATCCACTTTTTTTTTTACTTTCTCGGAATTGAAATTTTAAAGTAGATTTAGATACCCATTTGAGACATAAGAATGGAAAACTATTTTTATGAGATTTGGAGCTATTTTGGCCCTCGTTAAAGGTTGGTCACACCAAGGTTGAAAAGATGCACCTTTGTCATCTTTCTTGAAATTGAGTTTTGAAGGTGGATTTAGGTACCCATTTGAGAGATAAGCATGGATACCAGTTTTTATCAGATTTGGAGCTAATTTGGCCCGCGTTCAAGGTTGGTCAAACCAAGGTTGAAAATATGCATTTTTCTCGACTTTCTTGAAATTGAGTTTTGAAAGTGCATTTAGGTACGTATTTGAGAGATAAGCATGGACACATATTTTTATGATATTTGGAGCTATTTTGGCCATCGGTCAAGGTTTGGTCAAACCAAGGTTGAAAGTATCCACTTTTTTTAACTTTCTCGGAATTGGGCCCTGAAACTTGAATTAGGTACCCATTTGAGAGATAAGCATGGAAACCTATTTTAATGAAATTTGGGGATATTTTGGCCATCGTTCAAGGTTGGTCAAACCAAGGTTGGCAATATGCACTTTTGTCGACTTTCTCGGAAGTGAAATTCTAAAGTAGATTTAGATACCCATTTGAGAGATAAGCATGGACAACTATTTTTATGAGATTTGGAGATATTTTGGTACTTGTTCATGGTTGGACAACCCAAGGTTGAAAATATGCACTTTTGTGTACTTTCTCGCAATTGAAATTTCAAAGTGGATTTAGGTACCCTTTTGAGAGAAAATCATGGACACCTATTTGTGTGAGATTTGGAGCTATTTTGGCCCTTGTTCAAGATTAGTCAAACCAAGTTTGAAAAGATGCACTTTTGTTGACTTGCTTGAAATTGGGGTTTTAAAGTGGATTTAGCTACAGATTTGAGAGATAAGCATGGAGACCTATTTTAATGAAATTTGGAGCTATATTGGCCCTCGTTCAAGGTTGGTAAAACCAAGGTTGAAAATATGCACTTTTGTCGACATTCTTATAATTTAGTTTTGAAAGTTGATGTAGATGCCCATTTGAGAGATAAGCATGGACACCTATTTTCATGAGATTTGGAGCTTTTTTGGCTCACGTTCAATGTTGGACAAACCAAGGTTGAAAATATGCACTTTGAATTTCTCTTAAATGAGTTTTGAAAGTGGATTTAGGTACCCATTTGAGAGATAAGCATGGGCACTTATTTTTATGAGATTTGAAGTTATTTTGGCCCTCGTTAAAGGTTGGTCAAACCAAGGTTAAAAATATGCACCTTTGTCGACTTTCTCAGAATTGAAATTTTAAAGTAGATTTAAATACCCTTTTGAGAGATATGCATGCCTACCTATTTTAATTAGATGTCGGGCTCTTTTGGCCCTCATTCAAGGTTGGTCAAACCAAATTTGAAGAGATGCACTTCTGTTGACTTTCTCGAAATTGAGTTCTGAAAGTGGATTTAGGTACATGTTTGAGAGATAAGCATGGACACCTATTTTTGTGATATCTGGAGCTATTTTGGCCCTTGTTCAAGTTTAGTTAACCCAAAGTTGAAAACATGCACGTTTGTCAACTTTCTCAGAATTGAAATTTGAAAGTGGATTCAGGTACCCATTTGAGAGATAAGCATTAACCCCTATTTTTATGAGATTTGGACATATTTTTTCCATCGTTTGAGGTTGGTCAAACCAAGATTGAAAATATCCACTTTTGTCAACTTTCTCGAAATTGAAATTTGAAAGTGCATTTAGGTACCCATTTGAAAGATAAGCATGAACACCTATTTTTATGAGATTTGGAGTCATTTTGGGCCTCGTTAAAGGTTGGTCAAACCAAGGTTGAAAAGATGCATTTTTTTTATACTTTCTCAAAATTGAGTTTTGAAAAATGGATTTAGGTACCCATTTTAGACATAAGCATGGACACTTGTTATTATGAGATTTGGGGCTTTGTTGGCCCTCGTTCAAGGTTGCTCAAACAAAGGTTGAAAATATACACTTTTCTTGACTTTCTCGGAATTGAGTTTCCAAAGTGGATTTAGGTACCCATTTCTGAGATAAGCATGGACACCTATTTTTATGAGAGTTGGACCTATTTTTTCCTCATTTAAGGTTGGTCAAACCAAGGTTGAAAATATCCACTTTTGTTGACTTTCTCAGAATTGAAATTTGAAAATGGATTTAGGTACCCATTTGAGAGATAAGCATGGACACCTATTTTTATGAGATTTGGAGTTATTTTGGCCATCGTTCAAGGTTGGTTAAACCAAGGTTGAAAAGATGCATTATTGTCAACTTTCTCGAAATTGAGTTTTGAAAGCCGATTTAGGTACCCATTTGAGAGATAAGGATGGGCAACTATTTTTATGGGATTTGGAGCTATTTTTTCCCTCATTCAAGGTTGGTCAATCCAAGGTTGAAAATATGCACTTTTGTCGACTTTCTCAAATAAAAATTTGAAAGTTGATTTAGGTACCCATTTGAGAGATAAGCATAGACACCTATTCTTATGAGATTTGCAGTTATTTTGGCCCTCGTTCAAGGTTGGTCAAATGAAGGTGTAAAAGATGCACTTTTTTCAACTTTCTCGGAATTGAGTTTTGAAAGAGGATTTAGGTACCCATTTGAGAGATAACCATGGACACCCCTTTTTATGAGGTTTGGGAATATTATGACCCTCGTTCAAGGTTGGTCAAAACAACGTTGAAAAGATGCACTTCTGTCGACTTTCTCAGAATTGAGTTTTGAGAGTGGATTTAGGTACCAATTTGAGAGATAAGCATGAACACTAATTTTTGTGATATTTGGAGCAGTTTTGGCCCTCGTTCAAGTTTAGTTAAGTCAAAGTTGAAAACGGGCACGTTTGTCGAATTTCTCGAAAATTAAATTTGAAAGTGGATTGAGGTACCCATTTGAGAGATAAGCATTGACACCTATTTTTATGAGATTTGGACCTATTTTTGCCATCGTTTGAGGATGGTAAAGCCAAGGTTGAAAATATCCACTTTTGTCGACTTTCTCGGAATTGAAATTTGAAAGTGGATTTAGGTACCCATTTGCAAAAAATCATGGACACCTATTTTTATGAGATTTGGAGTCATTTTGGGCTTCATTAAAGGTTGGTCAAACCGAGGTTGAAAAGATACACTTTTGTCGACTTTCTCAGAATTGATTTTTCAAAGTTGATTTAGATACCGATTTGATAGATAAGCATGGAAACCTATTTTTATGAGATTTGGAGCTATTTTGGCCCTCGTACAAGGTTGGTCAAACCAAGGTTGAAAATATGCACTTTTGTCGACTTTCTCAAAATTGATTTTTGAAAGTGGGTTAAGCTACCCATTTGAGAGATAAGCATGGACACCTATCTTTATGGGATTTGGAGTTATTTTGGCTCTCATTCAAGGTTGGTCAAACCAAGGTCGAAAATATGCACATTTGTCGACTTTCATGGAATTGAAATTTTAAAGTAGATTTAGATACCCATTTGGGAGATAAGTATGAACACCTATTTTTATAAGATTTGGAGCAATTTTGGCCCTCGTTCAAGTTTGGTCAAACCAAGGTTGAAAATATGCACTTTTGTAACCTTTCTCGGAATTGAATTTTGAAAGTGCATTTAGATACCCATTTGAGAGATAAGGATGGACACCTATTTTTATGATATTTGGAGCTATTTTGACGCTCATTCAAGGTGTGTCTAACCAAGGTTGAAAATATGCATTTTTTCAACTTTCTCATAATTGAAATTTTAATGTATATTTACATACCCATTTGAGATATAAGGATGGACACCTATTTTTATGAGATTTAGAGCTATTTTAGCCTTAGTTCAAGGTTGGACAAACGAAGGTTGAAAAGATTCTCTTTTGTCTACTTTATCAGAATTGAGTTTTGAAAGTAAATTTAGGTACCGATTTGAGAGATAAACATGGGCACCTATTTTTATGAGATTTGGTGCTTCTTTGGCCCTCGTTCAAGGTTCACGAAGCCCAGGTTGAAAATATGCACTTTTGTCGACTTTCTCAGAATTGAAATTTGAAAGTGGATTTGGGTACCCATTTGAGAGATAAGCATGGATAACTATTTTTAGGAGATTTGGAGCTATTTTGGCCTTCATTCAAGGTTGGTCAAAAAAGGGTTGAAAATATGCACTTTTGTCGAGTTTCTCGGTATTGAAATTTGAAAGTGGATTTAGGTACCCATTCTATAAGCACGAACATCTATGGTCAAGCCAAGGTTGAAAATATGCACTTTTGTCAAGCATGGAAACCTCTTTTTATTTGATTTGGAGTTATTTTGGCCCTCGTTCAAGGTTGAAAAGATGAACTTTTGTCAACTTTATCGGAATTGAGTTTTGAAAATGGATTTAGGTACCTATATGAGAGATAAGCATGGACACCTATTTTTAAGAGATTTGGCACTATTTTGGCCCTCGTTCAAGGTTGGTCAAACCAAGGTTGAAAATATGCACTTTTGTCAACTTTCTCAGAATTGAGTTTTCACAGTGGATTTAGGTATGCATTTGAGAGATAATCATGGACACCTATTTTTATGAGATTTGGATCCATTTTGGCCATCGTTCAATTTTGGTCAAACCAAGGTTGAAAATACACACTTTTGTTGACTTTATCTAAATTGAAATTTTAAAGTAGATTTAGATACCCATTTGAGAGATAAGTATGGACACCTTTTTTTATGAGATTTTGAGTTATTTTGGCCCTCATTCAAGGTTGCTCAAACTAAAGTTCAACATATGCACTTTTGTCAACTTTCTCCATAATGATATTTGGAGTTATTTTGGCACTCGTTCAAGGTTGTTCAAACCTAGGTTGAAAAGATACACCTTTGTCTACTTTCTCAGAATTGAGTTTTGAAAGCGGATTTAGGTACCCATTTGAGAGATAAGTACTTACACCTCTTTTAATGAAATTTGGAGCTATTTTGGCCCTCATTCAAGGTTGGTCAAACCAAGGTTGAAAATGTGCACTTTTGTCTAGTTTCTCGAAATTGAGTTTTGAAAGATGATTTAGGTACCCATTTGAGTGGTGCTAAAATCTGGGACTTCTTCTCCTTTCTTCTGCTCAAAAGGTATCAGATTCAATTTAGAAAAAACAACTTTCCCTTTATTGCTGCCAGAAGCTGCAGCAGGCTCCTGAGAGTCAGGAAAATCTTGATCATGTATTTCTTGAATGTTTGCTGGGTCAGAAGTTTGTTGGTCTATTGTGGATCCTATCAGCTTCAGAATTTCAACTGCTTTCTTCTTCAGCTCTTCATCTTCTTTATTCTTTCTTTATTCTTCTTCCTTCTAGCTTCCTCTGCATTCTTTGTTGCTTCTTATTCAGCTTTCTTCCTTTCTTCTTCTTCACTCTTAAGCCAACTCTTAGCCTCCTATGCTATCCTCCTAGCATCCTCTTCTTTTTTCCTGCCCTCCTCTTCATCAGCTTTCTTCTGTTCAGTTTGACCCTTAATGCCTTTATTGGTGATCTTCTATTTGAATCTTCTCTTCAATGCAGTCATTCCTTGCATTCCTGAAAATTTATTTTTCTTTGTCCAAGTAGTTTGTATATCCAAAGTGAACATTTGACTCCTTGCAATGTTCTGCAACTTTATTTTGGGAATCATTTCTCTGGAAGTTCATCTCCCCAAAGTGAAAGTGCTCCAATTCTTGTGCAAACTCAGCAGTTAGTTTAACCTTTGAAAATTTATAGCTTCCCAGCCTGAAAGGTACGCGAGGATAAGCTACCTTCTTGTGTTCAAACAGAAAACTCTCTATACCATACAGGTAAACTTGTCTGACTACTTCTTTATGCACCACAAAATCAATGGCATACTTGGGGAGTAAGGAAGGTTCCCTAGAGAAACCATACATCCTAATGTACATCCCCTCCTTAGTCAAATAATAATTTTCATACTCCTCGATGACGTTAAATGCCTCCTCGAACATACAATTGCATTCTATTAGGAAGATCAAAGTATATAAAGGCATAATAAAATGTTCACAAATTTCTTTATAATGACTCTAATATTTGTGTGCCCACAACAACTTGTAGGTTGTGTACACAGGGGTTCTGTCCCTATCCCACATGCACCTTAGGGCTGGAAATGGCTAGGTGCATAGGATACAGTTTATTAATATGGAGCTCACATAGAACCCAAAATTCTTCTGAGACACCCCTCCCAGAGCTGAAGAAATGCAAGCTAAGAGACTTTTGGACACAATGTTTTCCCAGTTGAATACAGTCCCCTGGGTGGCTACATAGAAAATAATGGGAACCCCATTAGAGAGAATTTGAGGTAAAAAATGGGCCTCAAAAGGACCAAAATGTACTATAAAAATCAACCAATTACATTATAGTAGATGACATCATCCCCCA
>LPNX011143784.1:1101904-1147220 GCA_001517045.1 Pseudotsuga menziesii
CACTTTTTGTTTAATTTTATTTACAAGTTCAAGACAAATAAATGCTGAAGGATAATAAATTTTTTGGAATTTACAATGAATCTTAGTCACATCATTGTAGAGTTATTTTATTAATTTTATTTATAGTCAATTTAGAAAAGTAACTCAACCATGGTTATTTATATTGTGCATAAAAAGTAGTGTAGGAGGTGAGTTGTCATATATAACTACCCCATAAAACCCCTAATTCATAATATTTTAATATTTCTTATATTTTTGTAGTACATCTCTTAGGAGGCCCATTTTTGACCTCAAATTCTCTCTAATGAACCCAACTTGAAACTCTTACCATGGGCTCTCCCAAAAAAATTTTCAGCATTAATGCTATAAACCTAGAAGGGGTTCTGAGAGTGGTTATTTCATACTCCCCCGATGGCATGGTTCGAAAGTTCTTACCAGGTATCATCATCCTCTTTACTGTTTCAACCAGGTCTATGTTAATTTCTTTCAACCAATCTTTAGTTAGGTAAACCTGGGCTGGAGGCAAGTGATATGCTAATGAGACATAACAAGGATTGTAAGCAGCATAGCCCTATTTGGCAGTATTGGCCAAAATCATAGTTGTCACATCTACCCTAGGAAGAATCCATCCGATCACTTCGAAGCATGGGAACAGTTCGGGTCTAGTAGCTATCTTCATCAGGGTATATTTCTCAATGTTGGCGTATATGGTTATTTCTTCAAACCATGCATCAGGCACTTCTTGGTCTGAAATCAATCGATATATTTCTCCCCATTTGTAGTCAGGCTCTACCACTATGGTAGCTTTAGTATCTTCATAAATATATTCAACCTTCGTAATAATTTCCACATTAGGCTCCCCCTCAGTAACATGAGCTTTCTTCTTCTGTCTTTTCGACATATCTCCTTTAAAGAAGTTTCCCTGTCATAAACCAACATGCATTTAGGCTATTTGAGCTTTTTAAATCAGTATTCGAAGAATGAAGAAAAACTGTATAAACATTTACCTCTTCCATATTCGCAACAGCTAAATCTATGCAAATGCAAAATTAGGAATACCTAGCAAGAAAAATTTTGAAAATTGCTAAGTCTAAAAAAATCCTAAGTCCTGCCTGTAGCTAACAATAATCGTGATTGATAACATGCATCATAGCTCCTCACTAACATGGAAAACCCCTATCACCAAAACTAATCTCAGCACTACATGGAAAAACCAGTCTAGCCAAGAATTAAAACCCCCAGCGTCCCAGCAAAACAGGGTGAATGCCCATGATGGCACAAGACTTGGAATTTCCCCCCAGATGGTCATAAAAAAACCACAAAAGACGGTGCAGATAGCATAACAACTGTCTCCACCAACCTCTTAAACATTTGGACCAGGTTCAAAACTTCATAACGGATCACCACAAGCTCAAGAAACAAATACTCCCCACCATAAATGTCGTTCAACCCATTACTACCTCATGCCATAAGGATGCAAAAAATAGAAATAGACGACCAACTACCATGGTGGGAACGCCTAACTAGAGGGAAGAACCCTAGTTCCAAAACTGACTCAAAAAATCCAAAGAAAGGGTAAAACCATGGTTGGCCTACCTGGCAAACGAGCTGTGCAGTCGACAAGGAAAAACTGAAAACTCCATGGAGACGCCACCCACGAATGAGATCCCGACAGCTAGGCATGAACGTACAGTTCGACTCGACATGGACAGGGTAGGCACAAGTTCACAGAGATAACAATAAAATAATAACCTGTCCCAATATATATAGACCACAGGTAAAAAAATTCGGCTGGAAAAAATTATGTCGGATGACAAAACAACTAAGGCATCGGGCAGTTAATTCAATAGAGAGCCTCAACGGAGGGAGATGGAAACACTATGAGTTTCGCATCACAACAAAAAGCGTCGGTGAAATCAAAACTAAAATGCAACCTCGGGCCTCGGAACCTCTAAAACATCGAAGGATTAGCTCAAATGGAAGCCGCAACGGCAGATGTCATATGGACTAGGGGTTCTGCAAGAATAGAAAATAATCGGTGACAATAGAACCAATGGTGAAAATCAAACATCGGTAAAGAAAAGAACAATCAAGTCGGATGGTTAGTCCTCTCCGGAGCCGCAACGGCGGAACACAAATAGAATACGGCTTCCACGAAACATGAAACTATCGGAGATCGGAACAAACAAAGATTAATCCCTCGATCAAAATTCCAACACAGTTTCGATAGCGACAAAAAAAAACAAAATCATTTTAAAAGAAAAACGCGGAATCAACAAAAATAATGGCTTCTGTCGAAGTGCTCGCGATCTGGCATCCAAAACGGCGGCCATACAAAGGACTTATGCTTTGATGATGATGAGACAAAAAGTGCATATATGAATGTAAAATTAAAAATGCGTCAATGAACAACAAGGCTTTGGATTAGGCCATTCTCTATTGAGCTTCCGCAACGGCGGCTGCGTAGATGACTACAGCCCCGATTCATAGTTCAAACAACTTCCGATAGTGAAAAAAGGAAATCATCCGTAAGTCAAAACTTAAGTTCAAATTAGCAGCATCAGCAGACAAAGATATTCATTCAACAATCGACCTCGAAAATATCAAACTTGCAGCAAAGTTAAGTAATGCCAACAAATCTAAGCAAGACAAAAGTTAAAAGGATGGTCCAAAATTTTTAGAAATTTGGGAAAACGTTGCAGTTGCAACAAGTACATATTTTCAACCTTGGTTTGGCCAACCTTGAACAAGGACCAAAATATAACCAAATCTCTGAAAAATAGGTTTCCATGCTTATCTCTCAAATGGGTACTGAAATCCACTTTCAAAACTCAATTCCAAGAAAGTCAACAAAAGTGCATAGTTTCAACCTTGGTTTGGCCAACCTTGAACTAGGGCCGAAATACCTCCAAATCTCATAAAAATTGGTGTCCATGATTATCTCTCAAATGGGTACCTAAATCCAATTTCAAAACTCAATTCCGAGAAAGACGACAAAAGTGCATTTTTTCAACCTTGGTTTTACCAACCTTGAACGAGGGCCAAAATAGCTCCAATTCTCCTAAAAATAGGTGTCCATGCTTATCTCTCAAATGGGTTCCTAAATTGTCTTTCAAAACTCAATTTTGATAAAGTCAAGTGCATATTTTCAACCTTGGTTTGACCAACCTTGAACGACGGCCAAAAAAAATCCAAATATCATAAAACTAGGCGTCAATGCTTATCTCTCAAATGGGTATGTAAATCTACTTTAAAATTTCAATTTCGAGAAAGTTGACAAACGTGCATATTTTCAACATTGGTTTGACCAAACTTGAATGAAGTCCAAAATAGCTCCAAATCTCATAAAAATAGGTGTCCATGCTAATCTCCAAAATGGGTACCTAAATCAACTTTCAAATTTCAATTCCGATAAAGTCGACAAAAGTGCATATTTTCAACCTTGGTTTGACAACCCCTAAAAGAGGACCAAAATAGCTCCAAATATCATAAATATAGGTGTCCAAGCTTATATGTCAAATAGGTAACTAAATATTTAGAATTTCAATTCCGAGAAAGTTGATAAAAGTGCAACCTTTTAACCTTTGTTTGACCAACCTTGAATGAGGGCCAAAATAGCTCCAAATCTCATATAAATAGGTGTCCATGCTTATGTCTCAAATGGGTACCTAAATCCTCTTTCAAATTTCAATTCCAAGAAAGTCGACAAAAGTGGATATTTTCAACCTTGGTTTGACCAACCTTAAACAAGGGCCAAAATAGGTCCAAATCTTATAAAAATATGTGTCCATGCTTATCTCTCAAATGGGTACCTAAATCCAATTACAAAATTCAATCCCGAGAAAGTTGAAAAAAGTGCATCTTTTCAACCTTGGTTTCAACAACCTTGAACAAGGGCCAAAATAGCTCAAAATCTCATAAAAGTAGGTGTCCATGCTTATTTCTCAATTGGGTATCTAAATCTACCATAAAATTTTGAATTCCGAGAAAGTCGACAAAAGTTCATATTTTCAACTTTGGTTTGACAAACCTTGAATGAGGGCCAAAATAGCTCCAAATCTCATAAAAACATCCATGCTTCTCTCTCAAATGGCTACCTAAATCCACTTTCAAAACTCAATTCCAAGAAAGTTGAGAAAAGTGCAAATTTTCAACCTTGGTTTAACCAACCTTGAACGTGGGCCAAAATAGGTCCAAATCTCATAAAAATAGTTGTTATTGCTTATCTCTTAAATGGGTACCTAAATCCACTTTCAAAACTCAATTTCAAAAAAGTAGACAAAAGTGCATCTTTTGAACCTTGGTCTGACCAACCTTTAACAAGGGCCAAAATAGCTCCAAATCTCATAAAAATGAGTGTCCATGCTTATCTCTCATATGTGTATCTAAATCTCATTTAAAATTTAGATTCTGAGATATTAGACAAGAGTGCATATTTTTAACCTTAGTTTAACCAACTTTGAACGAGGGCCAAAACAACTCCACATCTCATAAAAATAGGGTTCCATGCTTATCTCTCAAATAGGCACCTAAATCCACTTTCAAAACTCAATTCTGAGGGTGTTGACAAAAGTGCATATTTTCAACCTTGGTTTGACCAACCTTGAACAACAGCCTTAATAGTTCTATATCTCATAAAAATATGTGTCCATCCTTATCTCTCAAACGGGTACCTAAATTCACTTTGAAAACTCACTTCTGAGAAAGTCGACAAAAGTACATAGTTTCAACCTTGGTTTGACCAACCTTGAACCAAGGCCAATATAGCTCCAAATATCATAAAAATAGCTATCCATGCTTATCTCTAAAACGAGTATCTAAATCCTCTTTCAAAGCTCAATTACGAGAAAGTCGACAAAAGTGCATCTTTTCAATGTTGGTTTGACCAACCCTGAACAAGGGACAAAATAACTCCAAATCTCATAAAAATAGGTGTCCATGCTTATCTCTAAAATGGGTATCTAAGTATACATTAAAATTTCAATTCCGAGAAAGTCGACAAAAGTGCATATATTCAACCTTGAACGAGGGCAAAAATATCTCCAAGTCTCATAAAAAAGGTGTCCATGCTTATCTCTCAAATGGGTACCTAAATCTGCTTTCAATCTCAATTGAGAGAAAGTCGACAAAAGTGCATATTTTCAACCTTGCTTTGACGAACCTTGAACGAGGACCAAAATAGCTCCAAATCTCATAAAAATAAGTGTCCTTGCTTATCTCTCAAATGGGTATCTAAATCTGCATTCAAAACTGAATTGCGGGAAAATCGACAAAAATGCATATTTTCAACCTTGGTTTGACCAACCTTTACAAGGGTCAACATAACTCCAAATCTCATAAAAATAGATCATCATGCTTATCTCACAAATGGACATCTAAACCACTTTCAAAACTTAATTTTGAGAAAGTCGACAAAAGTGCATATTTTCAAACTTGGTTTGACCAACCTTGAATGAGAGCCAAAATAACTCCAAATATCATAAAAATAGGTGTCCATGATTATGTCTCAAATGGGTATCTAAATCCACTTTCAAATTTTGACTCCGAGAAAGTCGAAAAAAGTGGATATTTTCAACCTTGGTTTAACCAACCTCAAACGAGGGAAAAATAGGTCCAAATATCCTAAAAATAAGTGTCCATGTGTATCTCTCAAATGGGTACCTGAATCCACTTTGGCCAACCTTGAACGGGGGCCAAAATAACTCGAAATTTCATAAAAATATGTGTCCATGCTTATCTCTCAAATGGGTAACTAAATCCACTTTCAAAACTCAATTTCGAGAAAGTAGACAAAAGTGCATCTTTTCAACCTTGGTTTGACCAACTTTTAACAAGGGCCAAAATAGCTCAAAATATCATAAAAATAGGTGTCCATGCTTATCTCTCAAATGTGTATCTAAATCTACTTTAAAATTTCAATTTTGAGAAAGTCGACAAAAGTGGATATTTTCAACCTTGGTTTGACCAAACTTTAACAAGGGCCAAAATAGCTCCGAATATCATAAAAATAGTTGTCCATGCTTATCTTTGAAATGTGTATTTAAATCTACTTAAAAATTTCAGTTTCGAGAAAGTCGACAAAATTTCTTCTTTTCAACCTTGGTTTGACCAACCTTCTACATGGGCCAAAATAGAACGAAATATCATAAAAATAGGCGTCCATGCTTATTTAACAAATGGGTACCTAAATCTAGTTTAGAAACTCAATTCCAAGAAAGTCGACAAAAGTGCATATTTTAAACCTTGGTTTGAGCAAGCTTGAATGATGCCCAAAATAACTCCAAATCTCATAAAAATAGGTGTCCATGCTTATCTCTCAAATGTGTACATAAATCCACTTTCAAAAACTCAATTCCAAGAAAGTCAACAAAAGTGCATTTTTTCAACCTTGGTTTTACCAACCTTGAATGAGGACCAAACTAGGTCCAAATCTCATAAAAATAGTTGTCTACGCTTATCTCTCAATGGGTACCTAAATCTTCTTTCAATACTAAATTCCAAGAAAGTCGACAAAAGTGCATATTTTCAACCTTGGTTTGACCAACCTTGAACGAGGGCCAAAATAGCTCCAAATCTCATAAAAAAAGGTGTCAATGCTTATCTCTGAAATGGGTATCCAAATCTACTTTAAAATTTCAATTTCGAGAAAGTAGACAAAAGTGCATATTTTCAACATTGGTTTGAGAAACCTTGAACAAAGGCCAAAATATCTCTAAATCTCATAAAAATAGGTGTCCATGCTTATCTCTCAAATGGGTACCTAAATCCACTTTCAAATTTTAATTCTGAAAAACTCGACAAAAGTGTGTATTTTCAACCTTGTCTTGACCAACCTTGAACAAGGGCCAAAATAGCTCTGAATATTGTGTCCATCATTATCGTTCAAATGGGTACCTAAATCCACTTTCAAAACTCAATTTCGAAAAAGTCGACAAAGGCACAACTTTTCAACCTTGGGTTAACCAGCCTTTAAAATGGGCCAAAATAGCTCCAAATATCATAAACATACGTGTCCATGCTTATCTCTCAAATGTTTATCTAAATCTACTTTAAAATTTGAATTTCGAGAAAGTTGACACATTAGAGGAAATTTGGGGTCTAAAATGGGCCTTATAAGAAAATGAGCCAACAATAATTGTGAGTTGGAATTCATATTTTCAACATATCTCCCTATGTTTTTGCTCATATTTTGAGCGTAAGGGCTCCTTGGATGTGGGAATTTAATTCCGCATCCAACGAGTACCCACACATCATCCTTTTGACTGACCCCACTACCCCCAAAACAAGAAATACCTAAAAAAACATGATTATGATGTCATCATCAGATTTTTTCATTTATAACTTCTTTTAGGGTAGCGGGGTCTGTCAAAAGTATGAAGTGTGGGTACTCATTGGTTGCAGAATTGAATTCAGCATCCAACGAGCCCTCTCGCTCAAAATTTGACCAACCCTAAACGCGAACCAAAATAACTCCAAATATCATAAAAGTAGGTGTCCATGTTTATCTATCAAATGGGTATCTAAATCTACTTTAGAATATCAATTCCGAGAAAGTCGACAAAATTGCATCCTTTCAACCTTGGTTTGACCAACTTTGAATGAGGGCCAAAATAGCTCTGAATCTCATATAAATAGGTTTCAATGCTTATCTCTCAACTCAGTACCTAAATCCTATTTCAAATTTCAATTACGAGAAAGTTGACAAAAGTGGATATTTTCAACATTGGTTTGACCAACCTTAAATGAAGGCCAAAATAGGTCCAAATCATACAAAAATAGGTGTCCATGCTTATCTCTCAAATGGGTACCTAAATTCAAATTCAAAACTTAATCTAGAGAAAGTTGAAGAAAATGCATCTTTTCAACCTTGGTTTCAACAACCTTGAACGAGGGTGAAAATAGCCCCAAATCTCATAAAAATAGGTGTCCATGTTTGGATCTCTTTTGGCCCTCGTTCAGGGTAGTTCAAAACAACGTTGAAAAGATGCAGTTTTGTCGACTTTCTTAGAATTGAGTTTTAAAAGTGGATTCAGGTACTCGTTTGAGAGATAAGCATGGACACCTATTTTAGTGAAATTTGGAGCTATTTTCACCCTCGTTCACGGTTGGTCAAACCAAGCTTGAAAATATGGACTTTTGTCAACTTTCTCGAAATCAAGTTTTGAAAATGGATTTACGTACCCATTTGAGAGATAAGCATGGACAATTTTTTTTATGAGAGTTGCAGCTATTTTGGGCCTCATTCAACGTTGGTCAAACTAAGGTTGAAAATATGCACTTTTGTCAACTTTATAGGAATTGCAAGTTTAAAGTAGATTTAGATACCCATTTTAGAGATAAGTACGGACACCAATTTTTATGAGATTTGGAGCTATTTTGTCCCTCGTTCAAGGTTTGTCAAACTAAGGTTTAAAAGATGCACTTTTGTCGAGTTTCTTGGAATTGAATTTTGTATATTTAGATACCCATTTGAAAGATAAGCATGGACACAAATTTTTATGAGATTTGGAGCTCTTTTGGCCCTCATTCAAGGTTGGTTTATCCAAGGTTGAAAATATGGAATTTCGTCGACTTTCTCAGAATTGAAATTTTAATGTAGATTTAAATACCCATTTGAGAGATAAGCATGGACACCTATTTTTAGGATATTTGGAACTATTTTTTCCCTCGTTCAAGCTTGGTCAAACCAAGGTTGAAAATATGCACTTTTTTCAACTTTCTCAGAATTGAGCTTTGAAAGTGCATAAGCATGGACACGTATTTTTATGATATTTGGAGTTATTTTATCTCTCGTTCGGGGTTGGTCAAAACAAGGTTGAAAACATTCACTTTTGTCGACTTTCTTGAAATTGAAACTTGAAAGTCCATTTAGGTACCCATTTGAGAGATAAGCATGTAAACCTATTTTTATGAGATTTGGAGCTCTTTTGGCCCTCGTTCAAGGTTGGTCAAACAAAGGTTGAAAATATCCACTTTTGTCAACTTTCTCGAAATTGAAAATTTAAAGTAGATTTAGATACACATTTAATAGATGAGCATGGACACCTATTTTTATGAGATTTGGAGCTATTTTGGCCCCCAATAAAAGTTGGTCGAACCAAGGTTGAAAATATGTACTTTGTCTACTTTCTCGAAATTGAGTCTTGAAAGTGGATTTAGGTACCCATTTGAGACATAAGCATGGACACCTACTTTTATTATATTTGGAGCTATTATGGCCCTTGTTCAAGGTTGCACAAAAAAAGGTTGAAAATATGCACTTTTCTTGACTTTGTCGGAATTGAGTTTCTGTTGCAGCTACCACTTTTCTCTCAAATTTTTTGAAATTTTGGACCCTCCTTTTTATTTTATCTTGCCTAGGAGTGTGTGGATTCATGAACTCTGTTTTATTCTTCCCTCTGCTACAGTTTGGTTTGAAGTGATGTCAATTGATTTCATTCTTTTTGGAAAACCGCTTCCTGTCGGCAAACGCATTAACAGTGGAGTTTTGTAAACGATGTCTTCTTGGTTTGAAGGATTTCCCTCATCGCTATCGGAAGTCTGTTTACATTCAAGTCGGAGCTTGTTTCTCTTTGTTGTCACTATTTCAGGGGTTAAACGAACTATTTTCGTCACTCCCCAGCCTAAATCTTTTGAGCACTTAATACTTTGTTTTTTATAAATTTTTGCTGTCGAAAGTTTTTGGACAGTTAAGCGGAAGCCGTAGTTATTTTGTCTTCCGCAACGACAGCTCTTGAATGGACTAACCATCAGACTTATAGAGTTTCTAACCGCCGATGTTTTATTTTTGCCACAGAGCCCGTAGTCTTCCAATATTCCACCATTGTGGTTGTGCAATCCACTAATCATCCGATGCCGTAGTCTTTTCGACCACCATTGCGTGTCATTTTTTGCCGCATGTCTGTAGCCTTTTCTCTTTCACCGTTGCGGCTGGGAAAGGCATTTGGCTTCCAATGCCGTAGTCTTTTCGATGTCCGATGCTGCAGTGTTTAGGGCTGACGAATGCGGTTTAATCTTATGAGCCTTCGAGTAGCGATATGTTTTATTTTGCCACGGAGCCCATAGGATATCCATCTCCCGCCATTGTGGCTCCTTGACGAACTAATCGTCCGATCCGTAGTTCTCCGCCCGCCGAGGTGAGTTCGTGTTTTCGCCTGATGTAGTATTTTTCCCTCCTGTTCTGTGCGTGTTTTACCCTATCTTATGGGTGGTGGAGGTTTCATATTCTTATCATTTTTAGGTTTTTTGCGACTCAGCGCAGTAGTCGTGACGCCCATAGAGAGCCCGAGGTTACTTCATTACAACGCAGATTTTGTTTTCCCACTCAAGTTTTGTTGATTAAGCCATTTTCAGGGTTAAACAAGAGTTGTGTGCACATATTTGCTTCATTTAGTTAATTGCCGTCATGATATACATAGATGAGGTAAAAAAAATTACATTGTTATTTCAATCTCTGCAAATTATCCGGAAATAGCCTAACAGTTACAATTTTATATATAACAGGATGATTCACTGCTGTAAAGAGGATATGTCTAAAAGGGAAGCAAAAATGAAGAAAGAGGAGAAGGAAGTAAAGGTCTGAGATCTCAACAGATCGACAGCGGTAGAGGTCCGGGCTTGGGAAAGTTTGACAGTTACCAATCTGGTCTCTTTTCATAAAATTGTTTTTTAAATCTAAAATGTAACGTTTGTATGAATCATGAGCACTCACAAAAGGACAAAATTGTGAGATTAAACAGTTGGGGGAGCCCAAAGGTCACGGGGGGGCAGCCCAAGAGTTTTGCTTGTTGTATAAGTTTAGGAGAATTAGAGGGAATAGAGGACTTTTTCCCAGTTAGATTTGTGAAGACATATTGTAAGAAGAACTATTTCCTTTTGCAATAGATAATTACATTTTGCCTGTTGGAGAAAGCTTGGTGGAATATTCAAATGGTGTGCTATGGATTTTTTGAAGAGGAACTATTTTGTTTTCAGCTTTGTGTCCATTAACTGTGAGATCGTTCTAACTCTTTGAACCTATGTTCTTGTATTAATTTTCTCTAGTTTATTTTATGAATATTTATACTATGAGTAATGAATGTTGTTCATAAACAATTGGCTATCTGGTTGTTCACATATCTTTTAATGTTCATGTGTTTTGATAGAAGTATCAGCTATCTATGATTTTTCATAATGCATGTACAAAATACATTACTCATTAATGAATGATAATCTGGCTCCCTAGGGATAGGTTAGGTAGTTAGTTTAATTTCTTGTGTGTGATTTAGATGCGAGAGAGCTTAAGACGAGAGGTAAGAACCTGCGCATCACATTGTGACTGCTCCTCGTATTCTACATCATTCTGCATGTTAAATAAGCACTTGCATATCATACTTTAAGTCAAAAAATACAAAAATACATACGGTGGACCGGGCCGCAACCGGTAAAAACCTTTTATTTTTGTTTCTTGACCTACGGTAGCCGGACCGCAAATCGGATGGATTCCCTATACCAAACAGTCACGGGCTAGTTGGGAACGTTGATTGGGAAGAATCCCTTGCTGTTGTTGCCTGCGAATTTCCAGGCCTCAACAGTTCTGGCGCTAGCTGGAGGGCCGCCAGTGCATGGCTGGCCGTGGAAACTCGTTTTCCCAAGATTACCCCACCAGTAGATGTTTTGAAACTTTCGACCTAACCCAAGCACTTACAATTTTGGTTCTACCTTTGAAGTAAGAAAGCCCGTTTTCACCATACATTGCTCTTTGCTCAGAATCCTTTTCGTTCACCTTGCTCATGGCTGGTGTAAATGTGAATCAGCCCAATCCACCACCGGCTTGGAGAGCTAGATCACCTTTGAACCTAACACCTCCTTTGCATGACTTACCTCAGGATTTTGAGAAAATGATGCCCAAATTTGACCCAATTGAAAAGATTATAGTAGATGATCACTTGCAAAGCTTTTACTTGGCCATAGAAAGATTAAGGGTTGGAGAGCACGAAGATGTAGTCTGCAGACTTTTTCCACATACCCTTAAAGGAGCAGCAACCACATGGTATTTTGATCTGCCTGCAAAATCAATCCCAGAATGGGATACTTTTGAAAGAATATTCAGAAATAAATATACAGCCCAAAAAACCCATGCAGCACTAATGAAAGGTTTATGCGCTTTGAAGAAAGAAAGAAAAAAAAAGTGCATAGTTTTACACAAAGGTTTGCTGCTTATCTTAAGAATTTTTCTGTAGCTGATAAGCCTTCTGATAAAGTTTTAATTGAATATTATACTTCGGCTTTAGGGCCTGATTTGGCCATGTTCGCCAAAATGAAAGCCAAGCCTACATTGTCGGAAACTTATGAAGAAGTTGAAAGGGTAGAAGCTGAAAAAGAGAGCATAGAAGATTATTCTGAGCCTAAGGAGGAGCAGTCACGTGACCTTGAAGGAATGTTGAGAATGATGCATAAACTATCTAACAGGGTGATAGATTTGGAAACAGAGAAGGAGGCTCAGAAAGCATATAAGCCTTACTATGAAAGGAGAGGAGACAACAATCAATCTAAACCTCCTCCACATAGTCATGCATCAATGAACTTAACGAAGGTAGGTATGGATAACTTCTGCACCTTTCACCAGTAGCCCCATTCTGAAAAGAAGTGTCCTCAATGGTTAAAATCAATGACATTGGTTATGAATCAGCTACTGGACTCTAATTTGACTAAGAACTGTGGTAAAAAATAAAAGAATAAGAGCATAGAAAAACAAGAAAATGATACCATGTTTTTATGGGATTGTGTCTCGTTGTTTGATACCAAAGGGGAAAGTGATCTGAAACATGAGGATATAGTGGAAACAACTGTGACAACAAGAAGCCAGGACTTGGTGAATAAAGAAAATTCAATGCTCCCAAAGATCAAGAAGTTGGAAGAAAATGTAAAGAAACCACAAAAGAGCAACATAGATGATAAAATTCTTGAACCTACTATTAGCAGTCAAGATTTGAAACAAGTCAACATGCCTGCTAAGCCTATTGAAGACAAAGTGGGTAATGTCAAGGAAAATATCAAAGCAGCTAAAGTACTAGAGGAAGAACTTCCCACCAACAACCAAACTGTAGAAGAGACTGTTGAAGCAAGTGTGGGAGTTTGCGAAAAGATTAATGGACAGCCTAAACCTACTACCTGGGAGGTTACACAATTAGATAGAACCAATGTGAAAGTAGTCAGGGAAATGGAAGATGTCCCGATTCGATTACCTGCAAATGAAAAGATCTGTCAGTACATTGATATTGTGATAGCAGACATATCTGATGGTTATGGACTTATTTTGAATCGAGACTGGTCAGCAATACTAAATGGGTATTTTTCTTTAGATTGGTCACAGTTGTGGCTACCTCATAAAGGAGTCCCAAATTAGATCAAAATTTTAAGGGAACCCTACATGAAACACAATATCACTCAGTTGGAGGGTAAGAATGAACCAGTAAATTTTGTTTTGAGAAATTATCTAATTGAACTTGAACCAGGAAAATTTGCATCAGAAGAAGCCAACAACATATCTGACACCCAACCCGATATCCTTCGGTTTTCACGGGCAGATGAGATTGATTGTAAAATAGTAGTCTCAGTTTCAAATTTAGTTTTTTCAAGACCAGTAGATGTAGTTTTTTATAATGGGTAGGTCTTTCTCATTTTGTAGCCAATCCTATCCCCTTAACTTACAAGTTGTCAAATCTACAGGGGGTGGGCAGAGGACTAACCAGTTAGTGGTTTAGTTCTCAAATTTTATTTTTCTTGATTTTTATGATTATCTTGTACATAAATAAATTGATTTGGTTTTTTATTTTTCGTTTACTTTATTTCAGTTTGATTTTAGTTAAATTTTGTTTGATTTCAATAAAAAGAAGCAAACTTTTGGTTGCATGGAGAGCATTAGAGTTCTGGACTAACTAAAATCCTTGATTATAAGACTGTGTATTATGGTTTTATCTGATAGAATTTCTTCTAGTTTAGCAGTTTTCCTAAATGGCTATGAACGCATTGAAGTCCTGCTTAATCCCTATAAAATAACTCAAGATTTAAAGGTATGAAATACTATTTCAAGGCTCCATCCATCTCACATTTAAAAATGTCTTAGGGGGTGACAACAAAAGACCCATGGAAAGGAAGCAAGGTAAACAGTATATTATATATAAATAATCCCATGCCAAGAATTTGAAGCCAAAAGGAAAGTAAGAGTCAGAAAACTCCTAAGAAAGCAATATGTATCGAAAAAAAGTACTAAATCATATGAGTATAAAATTACCAAAAGTTCTTCTCCGTCTATGAGCTGAAAATTAAATACATCTCTCACACAAAAGGACACTATGGATAGAGGAGCCTGAATAAAAAATTCAGAAAGAAAGGCATGAGGGGGACTCAAAAGGACAAAAAGTCCAAAAGCACAAAAAAGGTGCAAAATGGCATGGGAATGAGGAACAAATGAATATTTCTATTTACCATATGTTACGATCCTATGGTGTCCAAGCTGGAAGCTACCCGAAGACAGAGGTAAAAATGAAACTCATATTCTTGGCCTCGAAAGAGTTATCTTGACTTTGAAATCTTTGTTTACATTTTCCTAAATTGGACTATCATCAATGATTAGGAGTACATATATTTTCCATTTGGGAAATCCATATATCTATAAGAATTCAACATGTTGTTTTTATTGTTAAAACAGTCTGTTACTTAAGGAAGAAATTGTCCAGAGATCTAGGTTCACCAGGTAGTCGCCAATTGTTGCAGCTGCAACTTTTCTCTCAAATTTTTTGAAATTTTGGACCCTCCTTTTTATTTTATCTTGCCTAGGAGTGTGTGGATTCATGAACTCTGTTTTATTCTTCCCTCTGCTACAGTTTGGTTTGAAGTGATGTCAATTGCTTTCTTGCTTTTTGGAAAACCGCTTCCTGTCGGCAAACACATTAACAGTGGAGTTTTGTAAATGATGTCTTCTTGGTTTGAAGGATTTCCCTCATCGCTATCGGAAGTCTGTTTACTTTGAAGTCAGAGATTGTTTCTCTTTGCTGTCACTGTTTCGGGGGTTAAACGAACTATTTTCATCACTCCCCAGCCTAAATATTTTGAGCACTTAATACTTTGTTTTTTATAAATTTTTGCTGTCAGAAGTTTTTGGACAGTTAAGCGGAAGCCGTAGTTATTTTGTCTTCTGCAACGGCGGCTCTGGAACGGACTAACCATCTGACTTATAGAGTTTCCTATCGTTGATGTTTTATTTTTTCCCCGGAGCCC
This sequence comes from Pseudotsuga menziesii, assembly GCA_001517045.1. Classification (NCBI taxonomy): domain Eukaryota; kingdom Viridiplantae; phylum Streptophyta; class Pinopsida; order Pinales; family Pinaceae; genus Pseudotsuga; species Pseudotsuga menziesii. The sequence continues at coordinate 1,117,166 of LPNX011143784.1, forward strand.
GTAGTCTTCCTGTCTTCCGCCATTGTGGCTGCGCAATCCACTAATCATCCGATGCCGTAGTCTTTCCGACAGCCGATGCGTGTTATTTTTTGCCGCATGTCTGTAGCCTTTTCTCTTTCACCATTGCGGCTGGGAAAAGCATTTGGCTTCTGATGCCGTAGTCTTTCCGATGTCTGATGCTGCAGTGTTTAGTGCTGATGAATGCGGTTTAATCTTCTGATCCTCCGACTAGCAATCTGTTTTATTTTGCCGCGGAGCCCATAGGCTATCCATCTCCCGCCGTTGCGGCTCCTTGATGAACTAATCGTCCGATCCGTAGTTCTCCGCCCGCTGAGGTGAGTTCGTGTTTTCGCCTGATGTATTATTTTTCCTGCATGTTCTGTGTGTGTTTTACCCTAACTTATGGGTGGTGGAGGTTTCATATTTTGATCATTTTAAGGTTTTTTGCGACGCAGCGCGGTAGTCGTGACTCCCATAGAGAGCCCAAGGTTACTTCATTACAACGTAGATTTTGTTTTCCCACTCAAGTTTTGTTGATTAAGCCATTTTCAGGGTTAAAAAGGAGTTGCGTGCACATATTTTCTTCATTTAGTTAATTGTCTTCATGATATAAATAGATGAGGTAAAAAAAAATTACATTGTTATTTCAATCTCTGCAAATTATCCGGAAATAGCCTAACAATTACAATTTTATATATAACAGGATGATTCACTGCTGTAAAGAGGATATGTCTAAAAGGGAAGAAAAAATGAAGAAAGAGGAGAAGGAAGTAAAGGTCTGAGATCTCAACAGATCGACCGCGGCAGAGGCCCGAGCTTGGGAAAGTTCGACAGTTACCAAGCTGCTCTCTTTTCATAAAATTGTTTTTTAAATCTAAAATGTAATGTTTGTATGAATCATGAGCACTCACAAAAGGACAAAATTGTGAGATTAAATGGTTGGGGGAGCCCAAAGGTCACGGAGGGGCAGCCCAAGAGTTTTGCTTGTTGTATAAGTTTAGGAGAATTAGAGGGAATAGAGGACTTTTTCCCAGTTAGATTTGTGAAGACATATTGTAAGAAGAACTATTTCCTTTTGCAATAGATAATTACAGTTTTCCTGTTGGAGAAAGCTTGGTGGAATATTCAAATGTTGTGCTATGGATTTGTTGAAGAGGAACTATTTCGTTTTCAGCTTTGTGTCCATTAACTGTGAGATCATTATAACTCTTTGAACCTATGTTCTTGTATGAATGTTGTCTGGTTTATTTTATTAAGATTTCCACTATGAGTAATGAATGTTGTTCATAAACAATTGGCTATCTAGTTGTTCAAATATATTTTAATGTTCATGTATTTTGAAAGAAGTATCAACTATCTGTGATTTTTTATAATGCATGTACAAAATACATTACTCATTAATGAATGATAATCTGGCTCCCTAGGGATAGGTTAGGTAGTTAGTTTAATTTCTTGTGTGTGATTTAGATACGAGAGAGCTTAAGACGAGAGGTAAGAACCTGCGCATCACATTGTGACCGTTCCTCGTATTCTACATCAATCTGCATGTTAAATAGGCACTTGCATATCATACTTTAAGTCAAAAAATGCAAAAATACATACGGTGGACCGGGCCGCAACCGGTAAAAACCTTTTATTTTTGTTTCTTGACCTACGGTAGCCGGACCGCAAACCGGACGGATTCCCTATACCAAACAGTCACGGGATAGTTGGGAACGTTGACTGGGGAGAATCCCTTACTGTTGTTGCCTGCGAATTTCCAGGCCTCAACAGTTTCAAAAGTGGATTTAGGTACCCATTTGAGAGATAAGCATGGACACCTATTTTTATGAGATTTGGACCTTTTTTCCCTCGTTTAAGTTTGATCAAAGCAATGTTGAAAATGTCCGCTTTTGTCGACTTTCTCGGAATTGAAATTTGAAAGTGGATTTAGGTACCCATTTGAGAGATAAGCATGGGCACCTTTTTTCATGAGATTTGGAATCATTTTGTCCCTTGGCCAAGGTTGGTCAAACCAAGGTTGAAAAGATGCAGCTTTTTCGACTTCCTCAGAATTGATTTTTAAAAGTGGATTTAGATACCCATATGAGAGATAAGCATGGACACCTATTTTTATGATATTTGGAGCTATTTTTGACCTTGTAAGTGTTGGTCAATCCAAGGTTGAAAATATGCACTTTTGTTGACTTTCTCGAAATCGAAATTTGAAAGTTGATTTAGGTAGCCATTTAAGAGATAAGCATGGACACTTATTTTTATGAGATTTGGAGGTATGTTGGCTATCGTTCAATGTTGGTCAAACCAATGTTTAAAATATGCACTTTTGTCGACTTTGTCCAAATTGAAACTTTAAAGTATATTTAGATACCCATTTGAGAAATAAGCATTGACACCTATTTTTATGAGATTTGGAGGTATTTTGGCCCTCATTCAAGGTTGGTCAAACCAAGTTTGAAAATATGCACATTTGTCAACTTTTTTGAAATTGAGTTTTGAAAGTCGATTTAGGTACCCATTTGAGAGATAAGCATTGATACCTATTTTTATGATATTTGGGGCTATTTTGACCCGTGTTGAATGTTGGTCAAACCAAGGCTGAAAATATGCATTGTTGTCGACTTTCTAAGAATTGAGTTTTAAAAGTGGATTTAGGTACCCATTTGAGAGATAAGCATGGACACATATTTTTATGAGATTTGGAGTTATTTTGTCCCTCATTCAGGGCTGGTCAAATCAAGGTCGAAAATATGCACTTTTGTCAACTTTCTCGGAATTGATTTTTGAAAGTGGATTTAGGTACCCATTTGAGATATAAGCATGGACACCTATTTTTATGAGAATTGCAGCTATTTTTTCCCTCGTTCAAATTTGTTCAAACGAAGGTGTAAAAGATGCACTTTTTTCAACTTTCTTGGAATCGAGTTTTGAAAGAGGATTTAGGTACCCATTTGAGAGATAAGCATGGACACCTATTTTTATGAGATTTTAGGCTATTATGACACTCGTTCAAGGTTTCTCAAACCAACGTTGAAAATATGCACTTCTATCGAATTTCTCGGAATTGAGTTTTGAAAGTGGATTTAGGTATCTGTTTGAGAGATAAGCATGGACACATATTTTATGATATTTGTAGATATTTTGGCGCTCGTTCAAGGTTAGTTAAACCAAGGTTTAAAACATGCACTTTTGTCGACTTTCTTGGAATTGAAATTTGAAAGTGGATTTAGGTACCCATTTGAGAGATCATCTTGGAAACCTATTTTTATGAGATTTGGACCAATTTTGGCTCTCATTTAAGGTTGGTCAAACCAAGGTTGAAAATATCCACTTTTTTCGACTTTCTCGAAATTGAAATTCGGAACTGATTTAGGTAACCATTCGAGAGATAAGCATGGGCACCTATTTTTATGAGATTTGGACCAATTTTGGCCCTCATTTAAGGTTGGTGAAACCAAGGTTGAAAATATCCACTTTTGTCGACTTTCTCAAGAATTAAATTTGAAAGTGGATTTAGCTACCCATTTGAGAGATAAGCATGGACACGTATTTTCAGGATTTTTGGAGCTATTTTGGCCCTCATTCAAGGTTGGTCAAAGCAAGGTTCAAAATATGCACTCATGTTGGACACCTATTTTTATGAGTTTTGCATGTATTTTGGCCCTTGTTCAGGGTTGGTCAAACCAAGGTTGAAAAGATGCACTTTTATCAACTTTATCGGAATTCAGTTTTGAAAGCGGATTTAGGTACCCATTTGAGAAATAAGCATGGACACATATTTTTATGAGATTTTGAACTATTTTGGCCCTTGTTCAAGATTGGTCAAACCAAGGTTGAAAATATGCACTTTTGTCGACTTTCTCGAAATTGAACTTTAAAACTAGATTTAGATAGCCATTTGAGAGATAAGCATGGACACCTATTTTTATGAGATTTGGAGGTATTTTGGCCTTTAGTCAAGGTTTGTCAAACCAAGGTTGAAACATGCACTTTTTTCGAATTTCTTGGAATTGAGTTTTGAAAGTGGATTTAGGTACCCATTTGAGAGATAAGCATGGATACCTTTTTTATGAGTTTTGGAGCTATTTTGGCCCTAGTTCAAGGTTGGAAATAGGCACTTTTTTCGACTTTCTTGGAATTGAAATTTTTAAGTAGATTTAGATACCCATTTGAGAGATAAGCATGGACACCTATTTTTATGTAATTTGGAGCTATTTTGCCCCTTGTTCAAGGCTAGTCAAACGAAGGTTGAAAATATGTACTTTTGTCGAATTTCTGAGAATTGAGTTTTAAAAGTGGATTTCAGTACTCGTTTGAGAGATAAGGATGGACACCTATTTTTATGACATTTGGAGTTATTTTGGACCTTGTTTAGGGTTGGTAAAACCAAGGTTTAAAATATGCTCTTTTGTTAACTTTCTTGCGATTGAATATATGCACCTTTTTTATGTGTTTTGCAGCTATTTTGACCCTCGTTCAAGGTTGGTCAAACCAAGTTTTAAAGGAGGCACTTTTATCAACTTTCTCATAATTCATTTTTGAATGCGCATTTAGGTACCCATTGGAGAAATAAGCATGGACACCTATTTTTATGAAATTTCGAGCTATTTTGAACCTCGTTCAAGAATGGTCAAACCAAGGTTGAAACTATGCACTTTTGTCAACTTTCTCGTAATTGAACTTTACAACTAGATTTAGATACCCATTTGAGAGATAAGCATGGACACCTATTTTTATGAGATTTGGATCTATTTTGGCCCTTATTCAAGGTTGGTCAAACCAAGTTTGAAAAGATTCACTTTCATCGACTTTCTCATAATTGAGTTTTGAAAGTGGATTTAGATACCGATTTGAGAGATAAGCATGGACCCCTATTTTTATGATACTTTGAGGTATTTTGGCTCTCGTTCAAGAATGGTCAAATGTAGATTGAAAATATGCACCTTTGACGACTTTCTCAGATTGAGTTTTTAAAGTGGATTTAGGTACCGATTTGATAAATAAGCACGGACACCTATTTTTATGCGATTTTGATCTATTTTAGCCCTCGTTCAAGTTTGGTCTAGACAATATTGAAAATATGCACTTTTGTCGACTTTCTCAAAATTGAGTTTTGAAAGTGGATTTAGTTACCCATTTGCGAGATAAGTATGGACATCTATTTTTATGAGACTTGGAGCTATTTTGGTCCTCGTTCAAGGTTGATCAAACCAAGGTTGAAAATATGCACTTTTGTCGACTTTCTTGGAATTGAGTTTTGAAAGTGGATTGAGGTAACCATTTGAGAGATAGACATCGACACCTATTTTTTTGAGATTTCTAGCTATTTCGCCCCTTGTTCAAGGTTGGTCAAACCAAGGTTGAAAAGATGCACTTTTGTTCACTTTCTCATAATTGAGTTTTGAAAGTTGATTTAGGTGCCCATTTGAGAGATAAGCATGGACACCTATTTCTATGAGATTTGGAGTTGTTTTGTCCCTTTTTCAAGGTCGGTCAAACAAAGGTTGAAAATATGCACTTTTGTCGACTTTCTCAGAATTGAGCTTTGAAAGCGGATTTAGGTACCCATTTGAGAGATAAGCATGGACACCTATTTTTATGAGATTTGGAGTCATTTTGGCCCTCATTCAAGGTTAGTCAATTCAAGGTTGAAAATATGTAATTTTGTTAACTTTCTCACAATTTAAATTTTATAGTATATTTAGATACACATTTGAGAGAAAAGCATGGAAACTTGTCTTTATGAGATTTTTAACTCTTTTTGGCCCGCATTCAAGGTTGGTCAAACCAACGATGAAAAGATGCACTTTTGTCAACTTTCTTGGAATTGATCTTTGAAAGTAGATTTAGGTACCCATTTGAGAGATAAGCACGAACACCTATTTTTATGAGATTTGGAGTTATTTGGCTATCGCACAAGATTGGTCAAACCAAAGATGGAAATGTGCACCTTTTTTATTTTCTTGGATTTGAAATTTGAAGTGGATTTAGGTAACCATTTGTGAGATATGCATGGACACCTATTTTTATCGGATTTGGAGCTATTTTGGCCCTCATTGAAGGTTGCTCAAACCAAGGTTTAAAATATCCACTTTTCTTGACCTTATCGAAATTGAAATTTTAAAGTGGATTTAGTACACATTTGAGAGATAATCATGTACGTCTATTTTTATGAGATTTGGAGCTAGTTTTGCCCTCCTTAAAGGTTGGTCAAACTAAGGTTTAAAAGATGAACCTTTATCAACTTTCTCGTAATTGAGTTTTAAAATTGGATTTAGGTACCCAATTTAGAGATAATCATGCACACCTATTTTTATGATATTTGTAGTTATTTTGGCCCGCGATCAAGGTTGGTCAAACCAAAGTTGAAAATATGCACTTTTTCGACTTTCTCAGAATTGAGCTTTGAATGTGGATTTAGGTACCCATTTTAGGGATAAGCATGGACACCTATTGTTATGACATTTCTATCTATTTTGGCCCTGATTTAAGGTTGGTGAAACCAAGGTTGAAAATATGCACTTTTGTCAACTTTCTCAGAATTGAGTTTTGAAAGTGGATTTAGCTACCCATTTGAGAGATAAGCATGGACACCTTTTTTATGAAATTGGGAGCTATTTTGGCACTCGTTCAAGGTTGGTCAAACCAAGGTTGAAAAGATGCACTTTTGTCGACTTTCTCAGAATTGAGTTTTGAAAGTGGATTTAGATATCCATTTGAGAGATAAGCATGGACACCTATTTTTATGATATTTGGAGATATTTTCGCTCTCGTTCAATAATGGTCAAACCAAGGTTGAAAATATGCACTTTTTACAACTTTCTTGGAATTGAGTTTTGAAAGTGGATTCAGGTACCCGTTTGAGAGATAAGGATGGATACCTGTTTTTATGATATTTGGAGCTATTTTTCCCAATATTCACGGTTGGTCAAACAAAGGTTGAAAATATGCATTTTTGTCGACTTTCTCGTAATCGAGTTTTGAAATTGGATTTAGGTACCCATTTGAGAGATAAGCATGGACACATATTGTTTTGAAATTTGGAGCTATTTTGGCCCTCATTCAATGTTTGTCAAACCAATGTTGAAAAGATGCAGTTTTGTCGACTTTCTCGGAATTGAGTTTTGAAAGTCGATTTAGCTACCCATTTGAGAGATAAGCATGGACAACTATTTTTATGAAATTTTGAGCTATTTTGGCCTCTGTTCAAGGTTCATCAAACCAAGGTTTAAAATATGCACTTTTGTCGACTTTCTTAGAATTGAAATTTGAAAGTGGATTTCGGTACCTATTTGAGACATAAGCATGGATGTCTATTTTTATGAGATTTGGAACGATTGTTTAAGGTTGGTTCAATTTTGGTCAAACCAAGATTGAAAATATGCACTTTTGTCAACTTTCTCAGAATTGAGTTTTGAAAGTGGATTTAGTTACCCATTTGAGAGATAAGTATGGATAGTACCCATTTGAGAGATAAGCATGATACCCATTTTTATGAGATTTCGAGATATTTTTGCCCTCGTTCAAGGTTGGTCAAACCAAGATTGAAAAGGTGCAATTTTGTCAACTTTTTTAGAATTGAGTTTTTAAACTCGATTAAAGTATGCATTTCAGAGATAAGCATGGATACCTATTTTTATGATATTTGGATCTATTTCGGCCCTTGTTCAAGGTTCGTCAAAACAATGTTGTTTAAGGTTCATCAAAGCAAGGTTGAAAATATGCACTTATATTGACTTTCTCAGAATTGAGTTCTGATAGTGGATTTAGGTACCTATTTGAGAGATAAGGATGGACACCTATTTTTATGAGATTTGGAACTATTTTGGCCCTTCTTCTGGTAGAACCAAGGTTGAAAATATGCATTTTTGTCGACTTTCTCGCAATAGAAATTTTAAAGTAGATTTAGTTTTAAAGTAGATTTAGATACCCATTTGAGAGATAAGCATGGACACCTATTTCTATGAGTTTTGGAGATATTTTGGCCCTCGTTAAAGGTTGGTCAAACCAAAGTTTAAAATATGCACTTTTGTTGACTTTATCGAAATTGAGTTTTGAAAATGGATTTAGGTACCCATTTGAGAGATAATCATGGACACATATTTTTATGAGATTTGGAGTTATTTTTTCCCATGTTCAAGGTTGGTTAAACCAAGGTTGAAAATATGTACTTTTTCAACTTTCTCGGAATTGAAATTTTAAAGCAGATTTAGATATCCATTTGAGAGATTAGCATGTACACCAATTTTTAAGAGATTTGGATCTATTTTGGTCCTTGTTCAAGGTTGTCCAATCCAAGGTTGAAAAGATACACTTTTATTGACTTTCTCGAAATTATGTTTTGAAAGTTGATTTAGGTACCCATTTGAGAGGTAAGTATGGACACATGTTTTTATGAAATTTGAAGCTATTTTGGGTCACGTTCAAGTTTGGCCAAACCAAGGTTGAAAATATGCACTTTGGTCGACTTATCTCTCAAATGGTATTTAAATCTACTTCAAAATTTCCAATCCGAGAAAGTTGACAAAAGCGCATATTTTCAACCTTGGTTTGACCAACCTTGAATGAGGTAAAAAATAGGTCCAAATATCATACAAATAGGTGTCCATGCTCATTTCTCAATTGGGCATCTAAATCTACCTTAAAATTTCAATTCCAAGAAAGTCCACAAAAGTGCATATTTTTAACCTTGGTTTGACCAACCTTGAAAGATAACGAAAATAGCTTGAAATATCATAAAAACAAGTGTCCATGCTTATCTCTCAATTGGTTACCTAAATCAACTTTCAAAACTCAATTTCAAGAAAGTCGGCAAAAGTGTATATTTTCAACCTTTGTTTGACCAACCTTGAATGACGGCCAAAATAGCTCCAAATCTTTATACAAATAGTTGTCCATGCTTATATCTCAAATGGGTATCTAAATCCACTCTCAAAACTGAATTACGAGAAAGTCAACAAAAGTTCATCTTTTCAACCTTTGTTTGACCAACCTTGAATGAGGGATAAAATAGCTCCGACTCTCATAAAAATAGGTATAATGCTTATCTCTCAAATGGGTACCTAAATCCAGTTTCAAATACGAACTATGAGAAAGTTGACAAGACTGGATATTTTCAACCCTTGTTTGACTAACCTTAAACGAGGGCCAAATTAGCTCCAAATAGATCCAAATAGCTTCAAATCTCATTAAAATAGGTTTCCATGCTTATCTTTGAAATGGGTACCTAAATCCACTTTCAAAACTCAATTCCAAGAAATTCAACAAAAGTGCATATTTTCAACCTTGGTTTGACTAACCTTGAATGAGAGCTGAAATAGATCCAGATCTCATAAAAATGGGTACCTTTTCACACCAAGGTTGAAAAGATGAACTTATGTCAACTTCCTCGGAATTGAGTTTTGAAAGTTGATTTAGGTACCCATTTGAGAGATAAGTATGGACACATATTTTTATGAAATTTTGATTTATTTTGGCCCTTGTTCAAGGTTGTTTAAATCAAGGTTGAAAATATTCACTTTTGTTGACTTTCTCAGAATTGAAATTTTAAAGTAGATATAGATACCCATTTGAGAGATAAGCATGGACACTTATTTATTATATGAGATTTAGATCTATTTTGGCCCTCAAGGTTGAAAAGATGCACTTTTGTCGACTTTCTCGGTATTGAGTTTTGAAAGTGGATTTAGGTACCCATTTGAAAGATAAGGATGGACACATATTTTTATTATATGTGGAGATATTTTTTCCCTGATTCAAGTTTGGTCAAACCAAGGTTGAAAATATGCATTTTTGTCAACTTTCTCGGAATCGCTTTTTCAAAGTGGATTTAGGTACCATTTGAGAGATAAGCATGGACACCTATTTTTATGATATTTGGAGCTATTTTGGCCCTCGTTCAACGTTTGCGAAACCAATGTTGAAAAGTTGCAGTTTTGTCGACTTTCTTGGAATTCAATTTTGAAAGTGGATTTAGGTACCCATTTGAGAGATAAAGCATGGACACCTATTTTTATGAAATTTGGAGCTATTTTGACCTGCGTTCAAGGTTGGTCAAACCAAGGTTGAAAATATGTACTTTTGTCGACTTTCTCTGAATTGACACTTGATAGTCGATTTAGGTACCCATTTGAGAAATAAGCATGGACACATATTTTTATGAAATTTGGAGGTATTTTGGCCCTCGATCAAGGTTGCTCAAACCAAGCTTGAAAATATCCACTTTGGTCGACATTCTCAAAATTGAAATTTTAAAGTGGATTTAGGTACCCATTTGAGGGATGATCATCAAGGGTAATTTTAGGGGTGAAATTTATCCCATGCGCTATTTTTAGGGGTTTTTCTCCAAAAAAAAGGTTCACCATTTTGCATTTTTTGAAGCCCCGTTTCGCCCAATTTTGATGGGATAAAGATTTTTCACCCTAAAAATAACCAAATTATTATATAAATGATATAAAATCCTTGGAAATTAAAATATTTTTTGAAAAATATCGCCAACATTTTATAGTTGGTGTTTTAAGAATTAGTAAGATTCGCAAACATTTATAGACATTTAAATAAGTATGGTTCCTTAAAATCATCCCTGATGACCATGTACACCTATTTTTATGATATTTGAAGCTATTTTAGCCATTGTTCAAGGCTGGTCAAACCAAGGTTGAAAAGATGCAGTTTTGTTGACTTTCTCGTAATTGTGATTTGAAAGTGGATTTAGGGACCCATTTGAGAGATAAGCATGGACACCTATTTTTATGATATTTGGAGCTATTTTGGCCCTCTTTTAAGGTTGGTCAAAGCAAGGTTGAAAATATGTACTTTTGTCGACTTTCTCAGAATTGAGTTTTGAAAGCGGATTTTGGTACCCATTTGAGAGATAAGCATGGACACCTATATTTATGATATTTGGAGCTATTTTGGCCCTCGTTCAAGGTTGGTCAAACCAAGGTTGAAAATATGCACTTTTTTCGACTTTCTCGGAATTGAAATTTTAAAGTAGATTTAGATACCCATTTAAGAGATAAGCATGGACACTTATTTTTATGCGATTTGGAGCTATTTTGGCACTCTTTCAAGGTTGGTCAAACCAATGTTGAAAAGATCCACTTTTGTCGAATTTGTCGGAAATGAGTTTTGAAAGTGGATTTAGGTACCCATTTGTGAGATAAGCAAGGACACCTATTTTTATGAGAATTGGATCTATTTTGGTCATTGTTCAAGGTTAGTCAAACCAAGGTTGAAAATATGCACTTTTGTCGACTTTCTCTTAATTGATTTTTGAAAATGGATTTAGGTACCCATTTGAGAGATATGCATGGACACCTATTTTTATGATATTTGGAGCTATTTTTCCCCGCGTTCAAGGTTGGTCAAACAACCGTTGAAAAGATGCACATTTGTCAACTTTCTTAGAATTGAGTTTTGAAAGTAGATTTATGTACCCATTTGAGACATAAGCATGCACACTTATTGTTATGATATTTTGAGTTAATTTATCTGTCGTTCAAGGTTGGTCAAACCAAGTTTGAAAATATGCACTTTTGTCGATTTTATTAGAATTGAAACTTGAAAGTTGATTTAGGTACCCATTTGAGAGATAAGCATGGACACCTATTTTTATGAGATTTGGAGCTATCTTGGCCCTAGTTCATGGTTGGTCAAACCAAGGTTGAAAATATCCACTTTTGTCAACTTTCTCATAATTGAAATTTGAAAGTGGAGTTAGGTATCCATTTTCGAAGTAAGCATGGACACCAATTTTTATGAGATTTGGGGCTATTTCGACCCTCATTCAAGGTTGGTCAAACCAAGGTTGAAAATATCCAATTTTTTAGACTTTCTTGAAATTGAAATTTAAAGTTGATTTAGGTACCCATTTTAGAGATAAGCATGGACACTTATTTTTATGAAATTTGGAGCTATTTCGGCCCTCATTCAAGATTGGTCAAACCAAGGATGAAAATATTCACTTTGCTCAACTTTCTCGAAATTAAAATTTTAAAGTAGATTTAGATACCCATTTGAGAGATAAACATGGACACCTATTTTTATGAGATTTGGAGCTATTTTGGCCTTCATTCAAGGTTGGTGAAACCAATGTTGAAAAGATGCACTTTTGTCGACTTTCTCGGAATAGAGTTTTCAAAGTGGATTTAGGTACACATTTGAAATATAAGCATAGACACCTATTTTTTTTTAGGTTTGGTGCTATATTGGCCCTCAATCAAGGTTGTTCAAACCATGATTGAAAATATGCACTTTTGTTGACTTTCTCCGAATTGAGTTTTGAAAGTGGGTTTAGGTACGCACTTGAGAGATATACATGGACACCTATTTTCATGATATTTGGAGCTATTTTGGCCCTCGTTCAAGGTTGGTCATACCAACGTTGAAAATATGACTTTTGTTGACTGTCTCGGAATTGAGTTTTGAAAGTGGATTTGTTGATGTATTTGTAACTTCACAATCAATTCACTTATATTGTACGTTGATGTTCCTATCGAAAGAATCATTTGTATTAAATTGTACCCCGATGTTCCTATCAGGAGAGTCATTAATATAATAAATTCATGCAGAGTCAATGAGGTTAACCCTTCATTGTAAGTTGGGGTAATAGTCCCCACAATTTAGTTGAGGTTAACCCTCCTTGTTGATAAGGGTGGGGCAAAGTCCCCACAGTTGAGGGGCACTAGGGTTATTAGACTCTCCTAGAGATGTCGGCCCCGGTAAGTAATTGTCAAGTCGAAAACCAGTATAAATAGAGAGTAAAACTATTTATTTGTTACATGCACTCACCCAACTATTACACATAGGTGAGAGAAGAGGAGCTCACACAAGTGAGAGAGAGAACAGCTGTTGGAGATCATCCTTTATGTCTTTGGGTTTTACAGCTACCATTGGTACTCATTCTATCTCTGAGGAAGTTGCGGGGTTTTCTCCTTTATGGTTTCCCTGAGGAAAATATTTGTCTCTCTTGTCTCTTGTGATTATTTTTGTGCATGTTATTCTCTTAGATAAGATCCTAGATCATATTGATTAAATGAGAAAAATCTAACATGGTATCAGAGATAACTTGAGAAGAAGACACTATGCAGCTGCAGAAGCTAGGAATTCTTACCTTTTGGGCCTCTCTCCACAATCCATCAGCAAAATGAGGCTAGGATAACTCTCCATTGAAGGGCACATCTTTCTGTCGAAGCAGAATTTGATTTCATGCATTTTCAGTTTTTGCTACGGGAAATTAGGGATTTTTACAGAAGAGGAATTTTTGAGTGAGACGAGCATAGGATTTATCTCCTCATCAAAATCAAATTTTAGAGACCAAGGTAAAATTTTTGGTTTGAGTAAAACTCCGGGAAATTCAAACCCTATTTGACCACGGGCCTCAGAAACCCTAAAATACTAAAACTAGTATTTTTGGTACATTCACTATTTCTCAGGATTGAAGAAGTTTCAAGGGCCAAATTTTTACAGGCCAAAGATAAAATACTGATCTACCTTGTGTGAACATGTCAACCGCATACTCACTATATTCTAGGAGATATGATTCCTCCAATTCAGGGTTCCAGCCTCTTCCAGGATTCATCCCTAAACATGACACCTAGGGAGCATTTCTATATCTCAGGATACAAAGGTTCAAATTAAATTTAGCAATATGTTCCAAATAGGGCACAGAATTTTCTATCAGTGGTAAAATTTTTAGACCCTAATGATGAAATAGGGACACGTGGTAGTCTGTACAAGTTCGCTATGCTCAACAGTCCTAAAATAAGTCACCTTGGGAAAAATCTCATAAGTCCCAGTTGGTAAACAAAATTCTGATAAAACTTTTGATGTTGGAAAGAGGATAGATGAGGCTACCTTAGCATGACATTCCATGCATAAAGGAGCAGTAATTTCGGAGATACCATAGAGACAGTATCATGAATTTCTACAGAAGAAATTGGAAAACTAGGGCTTCCTGTTCTGGGAGTTTCCCTCCACTGTTTTCAGAAAAGGAGTACATTGGACATATCGACTTGTAAAGGTATATATTACTATCCAATCAGATGTTTGAGATTCCAACTTTTGAAAATTAGGGTTTCTTTGACAAACCCTAGATTAGCCAGCTCCGAAACCAGAATGAACACCTCAAATCGGTAAGATATAATCTTTTGCTATTTACAGTTGAGGTTCTCATTTCAAAATGACTAATCACACTAGCTTGATGAAAATCTTGGTGAAGCTAACAACTTCCAAGAATGGAAGTATAAGATCTCACAGGCTCTTGAAGAAAATGAATTGGACACCTACATAAGTGGAGTTGTTCCAGTTCTAGAGGGAGATAAGGGTAAAGCCTTACACAAGAAGAACTTGGTCATGGCCAAGAGGATCACCTTATACCACATGTGTATTCCCTAAATAAACCTAAATATATGTTTGATTCCTTGACCAAGATATTTTTAAGAGAAGAATATAAAACAGAAGAAGTATAGGAACTTCATGATCCTTGAAGAAACTGACTTGGATCAGTTTTTTAGTAAGAAAGGTCTAGGAGCCAGAGGGAGATGAGGCCAAGGCTAGAGCCAAGAGAATCATTATAGATTCTATTAAATATCATCTCATCCCTCATGTGTCATCCTTGAAGACACCAAAAGGAAGCTTTTGATGTTATGACGAAGCAATTGAATATGAATAAGATATGTTCATAACCACCTTGAATGGCCTCCCAGGATCATGCGATTTGTTAATTCGAGGAATGTGTGCCAGAAGAAAGTGATTATCATCAGAAGCCTCTAGGAAGAGTGCACACAAGAATAACCTTGAGTCATAATAAGAGAAGAGAATATGGGAGCAACTGAATATCAAACGCTCATGATTCAAAGAAGATCCCTCAAGCGATGAGGAATATGAAGAGCTCTATTCTTAACGAACCTCTTATCCATATTAACATTTGGATAAGAAATGATGTTGTTATGAATGAAGAAGATGATGAAGATGAAGGCTTAAGAAGGAGTATACCCATCAAACAAATAAAGATAAGTATTCAATTGTCATTTCATGATATTATTTTGTTATGCATTTGTTTATATTCAATTGATGTATTATGTATGATAGAATGTTTGCATTAATGATAGTATACTACTAATATGCATGTGGTGGGTAAGTAGCTCATGGTGCTATACAACTCTCCATTGCTACTTATATATAATGAAACCTCTTTTCCGACATATTGAATTAGTGCACAATCTCAATGATGTCATGGTAGAGATGGAAGGAATCTAGAAAGTTTCCGTAAGATATGGATGAATGTTGTATTGGATAAATTAGTTGCATGATTATATCTGTATGCATAAGAATTTTTTTATTATGAATATGCCTTATGAAATGTTTCTAACCATACAACTAATGAATTTGACTTGTATGAAAGATTGCGTACAATCGTCTATAAGAAACGAAGGATGAGACTTTTTCCGAAGAACAAGTGCGGAACAAGTGACGACAATTCAAGAAATTATCCAAAATGAAGAATAGTATGACAAGACTTCAGGAGGCCTCAGAGACACTCTAGTTATGTGACACTGTTGATTGACATCTTGATGCAGAGCCTTCCATCTATGAAGAAGTAGATAAGAAGAAAGGGAAAGAGAGTACTAGTTCAGGAAGAATGATGTCTAGGATGCAGTATCGAGACTTGAAGGGAATTCCGTAGTGGATCTGCAAGATCCAGTATGCAATAGGATACAAGGAAATATTCGTAGCATGAGGCTTCTCATGGAAGGAAGGAATATACTACGAAGAGACATTTGGAGCCACTAGAAGTTAAGGCACATGAAAAACAGACTCATGTGTGCAAATTAAAGAAGGCCTTGTATGAGCTTAGAAGGCACCCATGGGATAACACATACATGAGGAGCTTGAAGATCACATAGAGTGATGAAGATCTTAACCTTTGCTACAAGGTTGAATATGAAAGCCTGTAGAGGATGACAAGCTCACAGATGGGTGTGAGAAGAAAATTTTCAAGATAGAGTATCTTAGTATCTAGTGACCCTAGATGGATACATAGAATATTAGTAGTAGATGAAGCTACTTGTCACTCCAGTACAGAATGTTTCAATGCATAGAGTATGAAAGGGAGAGGAAGAATGATGCTTTGCTTAAGAGGTATTAACTGCAAAATATTTTTGAGGTTCGACATGGTACAACCGGATGGACAGATTACTGATGAATTTAGGCTTTACTGAGAGTAAACCAGATTCCAACATTTGCTTCAAGGTTGAAGGTAGAAGACCAGTGATTCTCTTGTTATATGTTGACGAATTGTGGAACTCATTAAAGTTGCAAGAAGAGTAAGATTTCTAGGCATGGAGGTGTGGCAGAATGCGGATGGAATCTCCATGGAAAAGGGAAGTATGCAGTATAGATCTCGAAGAGGTTAAAGATGATGGACTGCAAGGCCATGACCACATCTATGGCATCAAACCTGAAGCTATTGAGTTTTTCTTCATCAGAGATGGTTGATGTTGCGATGTATCGTCATATGATTTGGTAATTGATGTACCTGACAAATACAAGACCAGATATTTGCTTTGCTGTGAACACATTGAGCCAGTTCCTGGTAGATTTGAGACATGTTCACCTGATTGCTACAAAGCATATTCTGAGGTACCAGAAGGGTATAGTTGAGTATGGGCTCATGTATGATAAAAATCATAATATTAACCTGGAGGGTTATGTGGATTCGGATTGGGAAGTGCCATTGATAGGAAGAAAATTTTGGGGTGTTGCTTTAGTACGGGATCAGGTGTGATCTCTTGCTTTAGCAGGAAGGAGTCCTGCATGGAACTAAGTACAACAGAGTAAAAATATGTTGCTACTGTCTCGACTACTTGGGAGAGAGGATTAGTGAAGCTCCAATTTGTCATCCAGATTGAGATCTCTCGAAAGAGGGAGTTCTAGCATAGCTGGTGAGATAGGTTGTATGAGCATAAAATAATGGCAAAGCTCGTAGGTTGCTCAGACGTAAATGATCCTGTAGGTTGTCCTCCGATGTAATGGGTCCTGGTGAATCTTGCAAGTTATCCTTGGACGTAATCATCCCTGATCCAATTTTATACTATAAATGGCCAGAGTGAAGTTTTAGTGCTTCCGGGAGAAGCTTGGTGTTCTCCAGATAGAGTTTCCTTCCAAGGGGAAGTGATGAGTCTATGAGCCATTCTAACATCATGGTAGGAGGGGCCTCCCATGGTCAGATACAAGTGTAGATCCATTCTGACATGGGGGTGGGCTAGGGCCTCCCATGTTCAGATGTAAGTGCTAGGCCATTCTAACATGGGGGGCTGGATGGGCCCTCCCATGGTCATATATAAGTGCTGGGACATTCTGACATGGGAGCAGGTTGATCCCTCCCATGGTCAAATATAAGTGCTGAGACATTCTGACATGGGGGCAGGCTGGGCCCTCCCATGGTCAGATTTAAGGGCTGGGACATTCTGACATGAGGGCACACTAGGCCCTCCCATGGTCAGATGTAAGGGTTGGGTCCATTCTGAAATGGGGGCAGGCTAGGCCCTCCCATGGTCAGATGTAAGGGATGGGACTTTCTGGCATTGTGATAGGCTGGGCCTTCCATGGTCAGACATAAGTGTTAGGTGGTCCTTTCCGGTGTAGGTGGGAGGCTGGGCTTCCCATGGTCGGATGTAAGCACTAAAGAAGATGAATAAATACATGGAGGCTAGGCCTACAACCTGCATGAAAGGGGGCCGGCTCTGTAGAACTTCATGTGATGAGTAGAATTGAGAGATAACACCACTTCATCGAGATAGTGGAAGCAGTGATGATGATGATCCAGTGATGATCTAGCCTTGATGATGATACAGTGATGATCCAGCTTTGATGATGATTCAGTGATGATCCAGCTTTGATGATGATCAAGAGAAGAAGAATTGTGCTCATGAATTGTGTCAAGAGAGTACCTTCCTAGTTAAGAGGGAGTGCTGATGTATTTGTAACTTTCGAATGTATTCACTTATATTGTACCCTAATGTTCTTATCAAGAGAATCATTTGTATTTCATTGTACCTCGATGTTCCTATCGGGAGAGTCGTTAATATAATAAAGGAATGCAAAGTCAATGAGGTTAGCCCTCCGTTGTAAGTCGGGGCAATAGTCTCCACAATTGAGTTGAGGTTAACCCTCCTTGTTGATCAGGGGGGGGGGAAGTCCCCACAGTTGAGACTCTCTATTTGTTACACACACTCACCTATCTATAGCACATACATGAGAGAAGAGGAGCTCACACAAGTGAGAGAGAGAACAATTGTTGGTTATCATCTTTTCTGTATTTGGGTTTTACCGCTGCCATTTATGCTCATTCTATTTCTGAGGAAGTTGCAGGGTTTTCTCCTTTATGGTTTCCTCAAGGAAAATATTTGTTTCTCTTGTCTCTTGTGATTATTGTTGTGCATGTTATTCTCTGAGATAAGATCCTAGATCATATTGCTTAAATGATAAAAATCTAACAGAATTTAGGTACCCATTCAATAAATAAGCATGGTCACATATTTTGATAAGATTTGCATTTATTTTGGTCCTCATTCAAGGTTGGTCAAACCAAGGTTGAAAATATGCACTTTTGTCGACATTCTCGGAATTGAAATTTTAAAGCTGGTTTAGCTACCCATTTTAGAGATAAGATGGACACTTATTTTTATGAGATTTGGAGTTAGTTTGGCCCTCGTTGAAGGTTGGTCAAACCAAGGTTGAAAATATCCACTTTTATCGACTTTCTTCAAATTGAAATTTGAAAGTGGATTTAGGTACCCATTTGAAAAATAAGCATGGACACCTATTTTTATGAGATTTGGAGCTATTTTGGCCCTCGTTCAAGGTTGGTGAATGCAAGGTTGAAAAAGTGCACTTTTGTCGACTTTCTCGGAATTAAGTTCTGAGAGTGGATTTAGGTACCCATTTGAGAGATAAACATGGACACCTATTTTTATGAGATTTGGATCTATTTTGGCCCTCGGTTAAGGTTGGTCAAACCAAGGTTGAAAATATGCACTTCTATCGACTTTTTCAGAATTTACTTTGGAAAGTGGATTTAGGTACCCATTTGAGAGGTAGGCATGGACACCTATTTTTACGCAATTTGGATCCATTTTAGCCCTCGTTCAAGGTTGGTCAAACAAAGGTTCAAAGTATGCACTTTTGTTGACTTTCTTGGAATTGAAATTTTAAAGCAGATTTAGATACCCATTTGAGAGATAAGCATGGATACCTATTTTTATAAGAATTGGATCTATTTTGGCCCTCGTTCAAGGTTGGGAAAACAAAGTTTTGAAAGAATCACTTTTGTCAACTTTCTCAAAATTGAAATTTGAAATTGGATGTACTTGGCCATTTGAGAGATAAGCATGGAAACCTATTTTTATGAGATTTGGAGCTATTTTGGCCCTCGTTCAAGGTTGCTCAAATCAAGGTTTAAAATATGCACTTTTGTCGACAGTCTTGAGCATCGACACCTATTTTTATGAGATTAAGGGCTATTCTGGCCCTTATTCAAGTTTGGTCAAATCAAGGTTGAATATATGCACTTTTGTTGACTTTCATGGAATTGAAATTTGAAAGTGGATTTAGGTACCCATTTGAGAGATAAGCATGGACAACTATTCTTATGATATTTTTAGCCATTTTAGCCCTCGTTAAGGTTAGTCAAACCAAGGTTGAAAATATGCACTTTTGTCGACTTTCTTGGAATTGAAATTTGAAAGTGGATTTAGGTACCCATTTGAGAGATAAGGATGGACACCTATTTTTATGATATTTGAAGCTATTTTGGCCCTTGTTCAAGGTTGGACAAACAAAGGTTGAAAATATCTAGTTGTTTCGACTTTCTCACAATTGAAATTTGAAAGTGGATTTAGGTACCCATTTGATAGATAAGCATCAACACCTATTTTTATGAGATTTGGAGTAGTTTTGGCCTTGTTCAAGGTTGGTCAAACCAAAGTTGAAAAGGTGCACTTTTATCGACTTTCTTGGAATTGAGTATTGAAAGTGGATTTAGCTACCCATTTGAAAGATAAGCATGGACTACTATTTTTATGGCATTTGGAGCTACTTTGGCCTGCGTTCAATATTGGTTAAACCAAGGTTGAAAATATGCACCTGTGTCAACTTTCTCAGAATTGAAATTTGAAAGTGGATTTAAGTACCCATTTGAGAGATAAGCAGGGACACTTATTTTTATGGATTTGTAGTTATTCTGGCCCTCGTTCAAGGTTGGTCAAACCAGGGTTGAAAATATGCACTTTTAGAGACTTTATCGAAATTGAAATTTGAAAGTGGATTTAGGTACCCATTTGAGAGATAAGCATGGACACCTATTTTTAAGAGGTTTGGAGCTATTTTGGCCTTCGTTCAAGGTTGGTCAAACCAAGGTTGAAAATACCAACTTTTGTTGACTTTGTTGGAATTGAAATTTGAAAGTGGATTTAGGTACCCATTTGAGAGATAGTCATGTACACCTATTTTTATTTGATTTGGAGCTATTTTGGTCGTCGTTCAAGGTTGGTCAAATCAATGTTGAAAAGATGCAATTTTTTCGACTTTCTCGGAATTGAGTTTTGAAAGTGGATTTAGGTACCCATTTGAGAGGTAAGCACGAACACCTATTTTTATGAGATTTGGAGCTATTTTCATCCTCGTTCAAGGTTGGTCAAACCAAGGTTGAAAATATGCACTTTTGTCGACTTTCTCGGAATTGAAATTTTATTGTAGATTTAGATACCCATTTGAGAGATGAAGCAAGGAGAACTATTTTTATGAGATTTGGATCTATTTTGGCCCTCGTTCAAGGTTGGTCAAACCAAGATTGAAAAGATGCACTTTTGTTGACTTTCTCGGAATTGATTTTTCAAAGTGGATTTAGGTACTCATTTGAGAGATAAGAATGGACTCCTATTTTTATGTCATTTGGAGCTATTTCGACCACTGTTCAAGGTTGGCTAAATGAATGTTGAAAATGCACTTTCTTCAACTTTCTCGGAATTCGGTTTTTGAAAGTTGATGTAGGTACCCATTTGAGAAATAAGTATGAACACCTATTTTTATGATATTTAGAGCTATTTTGGTGCTCATTCAAGGTTGGTCAAACCAAGGTTGAAAATATGCACTTTTGTCGACTTCCTTAGAATTGCATTTTGAAATTGGATTTAGGTACCCATTTGAGAGATAAGCATGGAAACCTATTTGAATGAGATTTGGAGCTCTTTTAGCCCTCATTAAAGGTTGGGAAACCCAAGGTTTAAAATATGCACTTTTGTCGACTTGCTTGGAATTGAAATTTTAAAGCAGATTAAGATACCCATTTGAGAGATAAGCATGGACACCTATTTTTATGAGATTTCGATTTGTTTTGGTCGTCGTTCAAGGTTGGTAAAGCCATGGTTGAAATGATTCACTTTTGTTGAATTTCTCAAAATTGAGTTTTGAAAGTGGATTTATGTACCGATTTGAGAGATAAGGATGGACACCTATTTTTATGAGATTACCCTCTTTAAATGTTGGTCAAACCAAGGTTGAAAATATGCACTTTTGTCAACTTTTTCGTAATTGAATTTTTTAAGTAGATTTAGATACCCATTTGAGAGATAAGCATGGAAACCTATTTATATGATATTTGGAGCTATTTTGGCCCTAGTTCAAGGTTGGTCAAACCAAGGTTGAAAAGATGGAGTTTTGACAACTTTCTCGGAATTGAAATTTTAAAGCAGATTTAGATACACATTTGAGAGATAAAAAATGGACACCTCTTTTAATGAGATTTGGAGCTATTGTAGCCCTCATTCAAGGTTAGTCAAACCAAGGTAGAAATGATGCACTTTTGTCGACTTTCTCGGAATTGAGTTTTGAATGTGGATTTGGGTACCCAGTTAAGAAATAAGCATCGACATCTATTTTTATGAGATTTGGAGCTATTTTGGACCGTCATTAAGGGTTGGTCAAACCAAGGTTGATAAGATGCACTTTTATCGACTTTCTGAGAATTTAATTTTTAAAGTAGATTTAGATATGCATTTGAGAGATAAAAAATGCACACCTATTTTTATGATATTTGGAGCTATTTTGGCCCTCGTTCAAGGTTGGTCAAACCAAGGTAGAAAATATGCAGTTTTGTCGACTTTCTCGGAATAGAGTTTTGAATGTGGATTTAGGTACCCATTTGAAGATTTGGAGCTATTTTGGCCCTCGTTCAAGGTTGGTCAAACCAAGGTAGAAAATATGCAGTTTTGTCGACTTTCTCGGAATAGAGTTTTGAATGTGGATTTAGGTACCCATTTGAAAGATAACCATAGACACCTATTTTTATGAGATTTAGAGCTATTTTGTCCCTCATTCAAGGTTGGTCAAACAAAGGTTGAAAATGTGCACTTTTGTAGACTTTCTTGGAATTGCGTTTTGAAAGCTGATTTAGGTACCCATTTGACAGTAAGCATGGACACCTATTTTTATGAAATTTTTAAGTAGACTTAGATACGCGTTTGAGAGATAAGCATGGACACATATTTATATGAAATTTGGAACTATTTTGGTCGTCGTTCAAGGTTGGTCAAACCAAGGTTGAAAAGATGGAGTTTTGACGACTTTCTCGGAATTGAAATTTTAAAGCAGATTTAGATACACATTTGAGGGATAAAAAATGGACAACTATTTTAATGAGATTCAAAGCTATTTTAGCCCTCCTTTAAGGTTGGTCAAACCAAGGTAGAAATGATGCACTTTTGTCGACTTTTTTGGAATTGAGTTTTGAATGTGGATTTAGGTATCCATTTGAGAAATAAGCATAGACACCTATTTTTATGAGATTTGGAGCTATTTTGGACCCTCATTAAGGGTCGGTCAAAGCAAGGTTGATAAGATGCACTTTTATCGACTTTCTGAGAATTGAAATTTTAAAGTAGGTTTAGAGACACATTTGAGAGATAAAAAATGGACACCTATTTTTATGAGATTTGGAGCTATTTTGGCCCTCGTTGAAGGTTGGTCAAACCGCGGTAGAAAAGATGCAGTTTTGTTGACTTTCTCGGAATTGAGTTTTGAATGTGGATTTAGGTACCCATTTGAGACATAAGCAAGACACCTATTTTTATGAGATGTAGAGCTATTTTGTCCCTCGTTTAGGGTTGGTCAAACAAACGTTGAAAATGTGCACTTTTGTCAACTTTCTTGGAATTGAGTTTTGAAAGTTGATTTAGGTACCCATTTGAGAGTAAGCATGGACACTTATTTTTATGAAATTTTTAAGTAGACCTAGATACCCGTTTGAGAGATAAGTAAGGATACCTATTTATATGAGATTTGGAGCTATTTTGGTCCTCGTTCAAGGTTGGTCAAACCAACGTTGAAAAGATGGAGTTTTGACGACTTTCTCGGAATTGAAATTATAAAGCAAATTTAGATACACATTTGAGAGATAAAAAATGGACACCTATTTTAATGAGATTTGGAGCTATTTTAGGCCTCATTCAAGATTGGTAAAACCAAGGTAGAAATGATGCAATTTTGTTGACTTTATCGAAATTGACTTTTGAATGTGGATTTGGGTACCCATTTGAGAAATAAGCATAGACACCTATTTTTATGATATTTAGAGCTATTTTGGTGCTCGTTCAAGGTTTCTCAAACAAAGGTTGAAAATATGCACTTTTGACGATTTCCTCATAATTATGTTTTGAAAGTGGATTTAGGTACCCATTTGAGAGATAAGCATGGAAACCTATTTTGATGAGATTTGGAGCTATATTGGCCCTCGTTTAAGGTTGGGCAACCTAAGGTTGAAAATATGCATTTTTGTCGACTTTCTTGGAATTGAAATTTTAAAGTAGATTAAGATACCCATTTGAGAGATAAGTATGGACAACTATTTTTATGAGATTTGGATTTGTTTTGGTCGCCCTCTCAAGGTTGGTCAAGCCATGGTTGAAACGATTCACTTTTGTTGAATTTCTCTGAATTGGGTTTTGAAAGTTTATTTAGGTACCGATTTGAGAGATAAGCACGGACACCTATTTTTATGAGATTTGGAGCAAGTTTGTCCCTCTTTCAAGGTTGGTCAAACCAAGGTTGAAAATATGCACTTTTTTCGACTTTATCGTAATTGAACTTTTGAAGTAGACTTAGATACAGATTTGAGAGATAAGCATGGACACCTATTTATATGAGATTTGGAGCTATTTTGGTGCTCGTTCAAGGTTGGTCAAACCTAGGTTGAAAAGATGCAGTTTTGATGGTTTTCTTGGATTTGAAATTTTAAAGTAGATTTAGATACACATTTGAGAGATAAAAAATGGACACGTGTTTGAATGAGATTTGGAGCTATTTTGGCCCTCATTCAAGGTTGGTCAAACCAAGGTAGAAATGATGCACTTTTGTCGACTTTCTCAGAATTGAGTTTTGAATGTGGATTTAGGTACCCATTTGAGAAATAAGAATAGACACCCATTTTTATGAGATTTGGAGCTATTTTGGACCCCCATTCAATGTTGGTCAAACAAGGGTTGATAAGATGCACTTTTATTGACTTTCTCAGAATTGAAATTTTAAATCAGATTTAGATGCACATTTGAGAGATAAAAATGGACACCTATTTTTATGAGATTTGCAGTTATTTTGGCCCTCGTTCAAGGTTAGTCAAACCAAGGTAGAAAATATGCACTTTTGTGGAATTTCTTGGAATTGAGTTTTGAATGTGGATTTAGGTACCCATTTGAGAGATAAGCATAGACACCTATTTTTATGAGATTTAGTGCTATTTTGTCTCTCATTCAGCGTTGGTCAAACAAAGGTTGAAAATGTGCACTTTTGTCGACTTTCTTGAAATTGAGTTTTGAAAGTGGATTTAGGTACCCATTTGAGAGTAAGCATGGACACCTATTTTTATGAGAGTTGGAGCTATTTTGGCCCTCATTCAAGGTTGGTCAAACCAAGGTTTAAAATATGCACTTTTGTCAACTTTCTTGAAATTGAGTTTTGAATGTGGATTTACGTACCCATTTGAGAGATAAGCATGGGAACCTATTTTTATGAGAATATGAGCTATTTTGGTCCTCATTCAAGGTTAAAAATTTGCACTTTTGTTGACTTTCTCAGAATTGAAATTTCAAAATAGATTTAGATACCCATTTGAGAGAGAAGCATGGACACCTATTTTTATGATATTTGAAGCTATTTTGGCCCTTGCTCAAGGTTAGTCAAACCAAGGTTGAAAATATGCAATTTTGTCGACTTTCTTGGAATTGAAATTTTATAGTATATTTAGATACCCATTTCAGAGATAAGTATGGAAACATATTTTTATGAGGTTTGGAGCTATTTTTGGCCCTCGTTCAAGGTTGGTTAAACAAAGGTTGAAAATATGCACTTTTGTCGACTTTATCGGAATTGAGTTTTCAATGTGGAATTAGGTACCCATTTGAGAGATACGCATGTACACCTATTTTTATGATATTTGGAGTTATTTTCACCCTCGTTCAAGGTTGGTCAAACCAATGTTGAAAATATCCACTTTTGTCGACTTTCTAGGAATTCAAATTTTAAAGTAGATTTAGATACCCATTTGAGAGATAAGGATGGACACCTATGTTTATGAGATTTGACGCTATTTTGGCCCTCGTTCAAGGTTGGTCAAACCAAGGTTGAAGAGATGCACTTTAGATGACTTTCTCAAAATTGAGTTTTGAAAGTGGATTTAGGTCCCCATTTGAGAGATAAGCACGGACACCTATTTTTATGAGATTTGGAGCTATTTTGGCCCTCATTTAGGTTGAAAATATGCAGTTTTGTCGACTATCTCTGAATTGAAATTTGAAAGTGGATTTAGGTACCCATTTGAGAGATAAGCATGGAAACCTATTTTATTTAGATTTGAAGCTATTTTGGCTCACGTTCAAGGTTGGTCAAACCAAGGTTGAAGATATGCACTTTTGTCGACTTTCTCGTAATTGAAATTTTAAAGTAGACTTAGATACCCATTTGACAGATAAGCATGGACACCTATTTTGATGAGATTTGGAGCTATTTTGGCATTCATTCAAGGTTGGTCAAACCAAGGTTGAAAATATGCACTTTTGTCGAATTTTTCGGAATTGAGATTTGAAAGTGGATTTAGGTACGGATTTAAGAGATAAGCATGGACACCTAGTCTTATGAGATTTGGAGTTATTTTGGACCTCATTCAAGGTTGGTCACACTAAGTTTGAAAATATGCACTTTTGTCGACTTTCTCGTAATTGAGTTTTGAAAGTGGATTTAGGTACCCATTTGAGAGATAAGCATGAACACCTATTTTTATGAGATTTGGAGCTATTTTGGATCTCATTCAGGGTTGTTCAAACCAAAGTTGAAACCAGGCACTTTTGTTGACTTTCTCAGAATTGAGTTTTGAAAGTGGATTTAGGTACCCATTTGAGTGATAAGCACGGAAACCTATTTTAATGATATTTGGAGCTATTTTGGCCCTCGTTCATGGTTGGTCAAACCAAGGCTGAAAATATGCAATTTTGCCGACTTTCTCGAAATTGAAATTTTAAGGTATATTTAGATACCGACTTAAGGGATAAGCATGGATAACTATTTTTATGATATTTGGAGCTATTTTGACCTTCGTTCAAGGTTGGTAAAACCAAGGTTGAAAATATGCGGTTTTGTCGACTTTCTCAGAATTAAGTTTTGAAAGTGGATTTACGTACCCATTTGAGAGATAATTATGGACACCTATATTTATGATATTTGGAGATATTTTGGACCTCGTTCAAGGTTGGTCAAACCAAGGTTGAAAATATGCACTTTTGTCGACTTTCTCGGAACTGAAATTTTAAAGTAGATTTAGATACCCATTTGAGAGATAAGCATGGACACCTATTTTTATGATATTTGGAGATATTGTCGATCTGTTTCAAGGTTTGTCAAACCAAGGTTGAAAATATGCCCTTTTCTCAACTTTCTCATATTCAGTTTTTAAACTGGATTTAGGTACCCATTTAATAGATAAGCATGGAAACATATTTTTAGAATATTTGGAGCTATTTTGGCTCTCGTTCAAGGTTGGTTAATCCAAGTTTTTAAATATGCACTTTTCTCGACTTTCTCTGAATTGAAATTTTATAGTAGATTTAGATACCCATCCAAGCGATAAGCATTGACACCTATTTTATGAGAGTTGGAGTTATTTTGGCCCACGTTCAAGGTTGGATATGCACTTTTGTCGACTTTCTTGGAATTGAAATTTTAAAGTAGATTTAGATACCCATTTGAGAGATAAGCATGGACACCTATTTTTATTAGATTTGGAGCTATTTTGGCCCTCATTCAAGTTTGGTCAAACCAACGTTGAAAACTTGTTCTTTTGTCAACTTTCACAGAATTGAGTTTTGAAAGTGGATTTAGGTACTCATTTGAGAGATAAGCATGGACACCCGTTTCTATGACATTTGCAATTATTTTGGCCCTCGTTCAACCTTGGTCAAACCAAGGTTGAAAATGTTCACTTTTGTCGACTTTCTCAGAAATTAATTTTGAAAGTGGATTTAGGTACCCATTTGAGAGATAAGCATGGACACTTATTTTTATGCGATTTGGAGCTAATTTGGCCTTCGTTCAAGGTTGGTCAAACCAAGGTTGAAAATATCTAGTTTTGTCGACTTTCTCGTAATTGAAATCTGAAAGTGGATTTAGGTACCCGTTTGAGAGACAAGGATGGATACCTATTTTTATGAGAGTCAGAGCTATTTTCGCCCTTGTTCAAGGTTGGTCAAACAAACGTTGAAAAGATGCACTTTTGTTGACTTTCTCGTAATTGAATATAAAAGTGAATTTATATACCCATTTGAGATATAAGCATGGAAATCTATTTCTACGAGATTTGGAGCTATTTTGTCCCTCGTTCAAGGTTGGTCAAACCAAGGTTCAAAATATGCACTTTTGTTGACTTTCTCAGAATTGAGTTTTGAAAGTTGATATAGGCACCCAATTGAGAGATAAGCATGGCCACCTATTTTTACGAGATTTGGAGCTATTTTGGCCCTCGTTCAAGGTTGGTTAAACCAAGGTTGAAAATATGTACTTTTCTAGACATTCTTGGAATTGAAATTTTATGGTAGATTTAGATATCCTATTGGGAGATGAGCATGGACATCTATTTGTATGAGATTTGGACCTATTTTTTCCCTCATTCTAGTCAAACCGAGCTTGAAAATATGCACTTTTTCAACTATCTCGGAATGGAAATTTTGAAGTAGAATTAGATACCCGTTTGAGAGAAAAGCATGGACACCCATTTTTATGAGATTTGGAGCTCTTTTGGCCCTCGTTCAAGGTTGGTCAAACCAAGGTTGAAAATATGCACTTTTGTCACCTTTCTCATAATTTAAATTTGAAAGTGGATTTAGGTACCCATTTGAGAGATAAGCATCAACACTTATTTTTATGAGATTTGGAGCTATTTGGCCCTCGTTTAAGGTTGGTTCAAACCAAGGTTGAAAATATGCACTTTTCTCAGCTTTCTCAACATTGAGTTTTGGAAGTGGATTTAGGTAACTGTTTGATAGATAAGCATGGACACCTTTTTTTATGAGATTTGGAGTTATTCTAGCCCTCCTTCATGTTTAGTCAAACCAAGGGTGAAAATATGAACTTTATCGACTTTCTCGAAATTACGTTTTTTCAGTTGATTTAGGTACTGATTTGAGAGATAAACATGGACACTTATTTTTATGAGATTTGGAGCTATTTTGGCCCTCGTTCAAGGTTGGTCAAACGAAGGTTGAAAAGATGCACTTTTATTGACTTTCTCAGAATTGAGTTTTGAAAGTGGATTTAGGTACCCATTTGAGAGATAGGCATGAACACCTATTTTTATGAGATTTGGAGTTATTTTGGCCCTTGTTCAAGGTTTGTCAAACCAAGGTTGAACATATGCACTTTTGTCAACTTTCTCAGAATAAAAATTTTAAAGTAAATTTACATACCCATTTGAGAGATAAGCATGGACACCTATTTTTATGAGATTTGCAGCTAGTTTGGCTCTCGTTCAAGGTTGATCAAACCAAGGTTGAAAAGATGAACTTTTGTTGACTTGTTTGGAATTGATTTTGAAAGTGGATTAAGGTACCCATTTGAGGGATAAGCTATGTACTTTTGTCGACTTTTGTCAAATTGAAATTTTAAATTAGATTTAGATACCCATTTGAAAGATAAGCATGGACACCTATTTTTATGAGATTTGGATCTATTTTGTCCCTCATTCAAGGCTGGTCAAACCAAGGTTGAAAATATGCACTTTTGTCAACTTTCTCGGAATTGAGTTTTGAAAGTGGATTTAGGTACCCATTTGAGAGATAAGAATGGATGACTATTTTTATGAGATTTGGAGCTATTTTGTCCGTCGTTCAAGGTTGGTCAAAACAAGGTTGAAAAGATGCACTTTTGTCGTCTTTCTCAGAATTTAGATTTGAAAGTGGATTTAGGTACGCATTTGAGAGATAAGCATGGACACCTATTCTTATGAGATTTGGAGCTATTCTGGCCCCCTTCCAAGGCTGGATGAAATAAGTTTTAAAATATGCACTTTTGTCGACTTTCTCGGAATTGAGTTTTGAAAGTGGATTTAGGTACNTTATGATATTTGGAGCTATTCTGGCCCCCTTCCAAGGCTGGATGAAATAAGTTTTAAAATATGCACTTTTGTCGACTTTCTCGGAATTGAGTTTTGAAAGTGGATTTAGGTACCCATTTGAGAGATAAACATACACACTTATTTTGTCGAGTTTCTTGCAATTGAAATTTTAAGGTAGATTTAGATACCCTTTTGAGAGATAAACATGGACACCTATTTTCTTGAGATTTGGACATATTTTGGCCCTCGTTCAAGGTTGGTCAAACCAAGGTTGAAAACATGCACTTTTGTCAACTTCCACAGAATTGAAATTTTAAAGTAAATTTAGATACCCATTTGAGAGATAAGCATGGACACCTATTTTTATGAGATTTGGAGATATTTTGGCCCTCGTTGAAGGTTGGT